>PNEQ01124925.1:94938-119852 GCA_003012365.1 Medauroidea extradentata
TTTTTTTTTTTTTTTTTTTTTTTTTTTTTTTTTTTTTTTTTTTTTTTTTTTTTTTTTTTTTTTTTTTTTTTTTTTTTTTTTTTTTTTTTTTTTTTTTTTTTTTTTTTTTTTTTTTTTTTTTTTTTTACCTATTTTGGTTTCACGGCCGAAAATTCCAAGTGACCTTATCATTACGTACACGGTGAGTAAGTAACTCTCTGTTGTCGTTTTGTTTATAAAATTTAACAAAATTGAACTTTTTTGTTAATTTATATAAAATATACATATTTATGAGTTCCTAGTTCACTTATTTTACGTCTACTGAACGATGAGATAAATATATGGTACTTTAAGAATTTTCGTTCGTGAGACAAAAAAAAAAAATAGGTAAGCAAAACCAATAAATCAACACGCAGGAAGGAGACTGACTCTTAACAATAGTCAACTGGGGTTACTCGGGACAAGGTAACTTGGAACAGTTATTTTTATTTGGTAGCCTGAATGAATAAGCATACTTACTACTTTAAGTAGGATATTTTCGATAATAGTTCTATTTCGTCATACTATTACGGGTGCCGTTTGTGAAATGAAATTCCAAGGTAAAGTTCCAAGTTTTCCTGTTGTCCCAAGAAACCCCAGTTAGTTTAGCCTACCCTACAGTCAGAGCCCACGATTTTTGGTGAAAATAATTCTGCAACAATTTGTTTCAATACCTTACGTGCACAAATGCAGCTCTGCTTCTTGAGTATTGGCAGAATGTAGGCGTGACTCATTTGACTAGTGCCAGCAGGGACAAGGTTACTGCGACACCACACGTCTGTGATTTGCGGGTAAAACCCCCGAGACGCTGAGAATTTACAACAGCCAATCGCTGACCATGAAGCAGAGCTGCACATGTGCACATAAGGCATTGAAACAAATTGTTGCAGAATTCTTTTCACCAAAAATCGTGGGCTCTACCTACAGCTCACTGACCATGCGAATTTGTCCTGTTCTTATTTATAATTAGAGACCGTAAGCATTCACTTACTGAAGTAGACAGCCGCTGTTCGCTGATACAGTGATACCACGTATTTGGTTCTGCATTTAGTTGCTATGTTATTATTGGTTTATCGCAATCCTGGAGGTGTGAAATAAGTTTAGGCACTAGTATTTCGCATATACGTATATTCAAAATTATGGTAAACGTCAGGAACGAATATACATCTCTATCACTTCTGTGATAACCAACAGATGTTTTGAAACACTATTAGTAGAAGCAAATAATTTTTGGTGTAAAGAATTATGCAGCATTTTGTTTCAGTGCAACTGCAGCTTGGGTACGTAATTATTGACAACGTGCATTCGTGTAGAAGCGTCACTTATTTGACTGTGCCAATGACAATAACGTCACAGCGACACCACGTCTGCGATTTGCGGGTAGGTCCCAAAAAATTTAGAGATAAACACAGCCAATCATTGACCACGACTGCAAGCCAGTAATGCATGAGAGAGAGAGAGAGAGAGAGAGAGAGAGAGAGAGAGAGATTTTCGGTCAGCGGTTAACATCGAGGTCTTCAGCGCTGGTGAAGGATGACATGGGGTGAGTATGGAGCAGCACCGGGATGAAAGGGCGGGGGAAACGGGAAATGCCCGAGATAACCCGCCGACGAACGGCATCGTCCGGCACGACTCCCACATGCGAAAATCTGGGGACCGACACCGCCGGGAAAGTAATAAATACGGAAACAATTCATGGAGACAAAACGTTGTACATACTGGTACAGTTTAAAGGCGACGGATATTCAACTGGCCAGTGTGTGTACAAGAATACGATGTGTAAGATGCTGCCAGATGAATAGTCTGCGCGAAATATTCATACCTCTACAATCAAGTCAAAGACAAACTGAATAAGCCAGCTGGAAAAGATCCCCATCTCCTTAAAACTTAGTTTTCCAGGACGAAAAAAAAAATCATATTTCTGTAATAGAAATTGTTTCCTGAAACCTATTTAATGGTTATCTAATTCTTAAAGATGATGGTCCATCGCGAAAATTTTTTGTGCCAAAACATATCCTTGAAAACACTAATTTCTTGCCACATGTACAATTAGTCGATACACGTCTGACGCTCAGTTGCTGTCTGCAGACCAACAACAGGCATCAAATATTATAATAACGGGATTCTTATTGGCTCTGTCAAATAGGGCAACAGCTCCACGTACAGATAAAATCCACTGAACCTTTGATAAGCTGGACGTGCATTGAAACCCAACAAACAGTCAAGTTTTCAAGCGATAAACCGTCATCTCTACTAATTCCTTAACCTGTCCGTGTAATTGCTCTCTAGCTAGACTTTCAAAATTATTACTCAGCCACGTTTAAGAAGGGCATTATTGTCATGGAGATGCGACCTTTTCCAATGACTGACATCGTATTAAAAATTTTATGCAATTTACTTTATCTTCTGAGAAGGCATTTTGTTGCATTTGGCCTACTATAAACTGCAATATGGCGACTGAGCATTTGAGTTGTACACGTTCGATGTATAAATGGCTCTATCACAGGGAACATGTGACATCACTTTAAGAAAATAATAGCAGTTAGGAAACATTTTAATGAAAAAGGGATTCGAGGTGATGACTTTGGATCAACCATTGCCATTTTTAGTAGAAGGCCGCGGCCTTAGATCTGTCAACCCTGCACACAAGGGTCATTTTAACACTTATTTTAGCTCTTCAAAGGCAATGGCTGTACCTACACACAGGCTAATCAGGGGAAGTCGCTGCCTTTGGCAAGACAAAAGAAGTGTTAAGATGACCCTTCCTCACAGGGTTGCCAGATCTAAGGCCGCGGCCTTGTACTAAAGATGGCTATGACCAAACCCACACTCGAGTGGTGATCTTTTTTCTCGGTCTGTGATTGTTTTTTTTTTTTTTTTTTTTTAGATAAAATTATATTGATATTTTATTTACAATGAAAAATAGGTTTTACAATGTCCGTTATTATTTAGTATTTTATAATTTATTGTTGGTATTTTTATTTATATTTATTTTATTATTCATTGGAATGATTTTTTTTTAATTTTATAAGTGAGTTAGTCAAAAAATTTGGAGATTTGGCCTTTTCCGAGACTGATTCAGTAATGGAAGCGCCACGAACTTACAGTCGTTTAAAATCTAGCTTATGCCCAAAAGATAATGTGAATGTTTTAGGTTCCTATTTATATTAACCTATTAGAGATGACGGTGTATAGCGAAAATGTTTTGTGCTAACATATCCTTGAAAACACCGTAGTTTCTTGCAAAATACATGGTTCGCTGATATACTTCTGACACAACGTAGGTGTCTGCAGACCAATAACAGACATCAAATATCGGGATTCATATTGGCTCGTCAAATAGGGAAACAGCGCCAAGTACAAGTTAAAGCAAGTAATCTTCTGGTAAGCTGAACGTACGTTGAAACCCAGCAAACAGTCAAGTTTTCACGCGATAAACAATCATCTCTACCGATTACTTGCTTTTTTTTACACAAAATAAAAAAACAGTGCCAGAGCTACTGCCCCTACGTCAAAAACAGAGATGTAGCTTCTCGTCCTCATCACTACATCTCTGGTTAGCATTCCCCGAGAAGAATAAGTGAAAGTAGCTAAGAAGTAGAAGTACGCAGATGACACGTGTCGTATTCAAGAGGCAGCAACCCACTCAAGACAACGGCCTCTTGAAGTCTCCGCGGATCTCTCCCTCTATAAACATGTCCGCGTTGACGGCGCACAAAGTGCCTGGCCCACGTTGTAAGCGAGATGACGTCGAAGAGAAGTCTTTTCCCCCGAGCGCGCGCCGGGGCACTAATCACCTGGTTGACTTAGCCATGAGGTCGAGAGATAAGACTTGGCAGGCGTTTCTGTGTCTTTGCTGCCCTGGGGTTCTCCGCGACTTCCGCGTACTTGCTACTCTGAGCCGTGACTCTGCGCCCGTCGAGACTCGTCTCTTCGTGTTTACTGCTCTGAGTTCCGACCAGGTTTGCTCAGAATAAGAGAAGCATACAGATGGTGTGGGGTGTTAGAGGCCTAGAGACGGAAGGGGAAGGAGACCATCCGCCATATTGATACGTGGAAAAAAGTAATTGGTTACCATAGCAACGCGTATAATGTGGCTGTGGGTTGACCAACCATAACTCATTTTTCAATACTCCCACAGGAACAGCTTGTTGTACTCCGCAATATTATACGTGAGTAAACGAAGTGAACTTGACCTCACTATGAACAGCATCTGTATTTTTATCTCATCTCCAAGTTTTCTTGGTAATTACTTCCGTGTCTAGTTACTTATATGCGGAATAACTCTGTCTACCGTCATTCAACTCTTCACACGTTTACTGCTCTGAGGCTCGACTAGTTTTGCTTTGCAATTTCTCTTATTTGCACGTCCTACTCTGAGGAGTGACTCGGAGCGCCGAGATTCATCTCTTTTCGTTTACTGTTCAGAGTTTCGACTGGTCTTCGCCTTGTGATTTCATCTACCTGTACTTGCTAGTGTAATGCATGAACATAGATTTAAAATAAGGTAGAAAGACCCCCATTTTCCCCTACCTCTCTTGCGTTCAGAATCATGGCCATAAGAAGGCTGTAGACTTTTCGCGCCACATTATTGTTGGAGTGTTACAAGTGATACCTCTAAGTCTAAGACACTAAAAAACGCAGTCAAAAATAAAGACAAAAAAATAAGGTTTCTCTCTAGCCAAGGTCGATTAGTCACTGCCATTGATTGATAACATTTTACATTCGAATTCTACACAAGCAATTTATGTGTCGTTTTCAATTTGGTTTAATTTTGTAATGATGCTAAGAAAAAAATGGGGTGACACAATTTAGACATCACAATTTCGAACATCTCGAACGTATGATTACATTTACTTATTAATTATGTTTATAAAAATAAATGTTACAGTGAATAGAATTCACAATACTATTTTTAAAAAATCGTTTCGTGAAATTATACATGCGTTGCAAAACGTATATTTACTTAACCGGCGTGGTAATTTTAGATCCAGATGAAATGACAATAAAGCAATCGTTCAGTGTGATAACTAAGAATACTGCATTCCCTGCCTAATTTCCCATTAAGAGAATTTTTCGTAAGTTACTGCAAAATGTACAGGTTGGATTTTTTATTTTACTATGGACTCTGAGCATGAATGCAAACTAGAGGAGAGCTCGCATACTAATTTAAAATTAATTTAAGAACAATATGTATCAATCAACGGTATGCGTGGAATTCGAATCCGGTACGCAACCTTGACTAGGAATGCGGCAACCCACGCGTGTTCTTTCCTGGACGGCTATGCAGACCGATTTGTTGCAACTCTGTGCGTATGCTACTCTGAGTAATTGCGCTTCTGATCCTCCGCGACTCTATGACGCGAGCATATGTACCGGCCGGGAGAAGCGCAGACAAGTCGGTCACGTCGGCCTGGTGCCGTACCTGCACAGTCATGTGCACGACACTTTCTACAAACCACGCTTTTGCTGCATCATTAGCAATGAGTGAACAGTTCCGGTCGCTTGGCGGGGAAGGAGGGTACCAAGTATTGCCCGGGGGAAGGGGGCTGGGGTTAGACAACTCTGACTTTTCCGCGGGAGAAAACGGACTGCCTCAGCTCGCGTGGTCGACCCCCAACACTCCTGCTAGCGTCTCCCTGTGAAAATTACCACGGTACCATATCGGACAGAGTTAACTCGATTATCTCCCCCCACGCAACCATGTTTACTAGGTCAGCCAGCTTTACTTGGAATTTTGCCTTGAAATGTTGACTGCACTGAAGTCACAGGCACACCTTTCGACCATATTACCATGTTCAAACACCAAACAAGTCATGCGTGCATTTTCAGATGTGACGATCACTTAAGAGCAGTCCTTCGCTTAGTCCTATTTCCACCTTTGACGCTTGGGAACAGCGGAGAGATAAGAGCCAGAATACCACGCTAGACGGGAAGCATATCGCCTCTATTCACAGGGCTTTAAACTGACGTGTAAGGATTCCGTTGTAGTATTTTTTCTGACTTTAAGCGGTGATACTAATATTTTGTTTTCGGATAGTATGAAGTAAAGGCCAACGCATGACTCGCGTTTTACACATTAAGAATACAGGTAATATTTTCGGAGTTACGGCAGTCTAAAAAATAAACGTTTTTAACCATTTTGAGAGGCTCGAAAATCTAAAACGCGTGCTGCAATTTTTAAAACAAAGAAGCACAGTTTTAAGTGTGTTCTTTTCGTAGATAAAAATAATATGAATAAGTTAAGCGATTTAGCGTAAAAACGAATACGCTTGACACGCTGCCACGCCGTCCATGCGCCAGTCGAGGACTCCTCTCATTCATTTGAAATGTAGATTCATCACAAGAGAATTCTGGAAACTTAACCTATAAATATCTTGCAATGATTCTGCATGACAAATTTATGAAAGATTCCATTATTATTTATACCAAACAGTTTACCAAGAATATATACTATGCTTTGCCGAAGAAAAAATTTTGATAATACAATTTTAACAAATGTTACAGCTCAAAAACTGAAAATGCAATAAAATTGTCTAAGACTCCCCATTAAAGTAGCAACGTAGAACTACGTTAAACGCCTCTGTTACTGCCTCACCAATGTAAAACTGCACGATCTTCCAAGACACCAATTTTCATTCTGTATATTGCGTAGTTTTTCTGTAAGCCCTCTTATAAGGATCTGCCCCGTCCTGTATACAACCGTCAGACCATTTCGCTTCTGTACACCTAGCTATTCTGTGGCTAGACCAGGCCGACAGCGCGGTCGGAACAGGTTGAAGTCGTGGGTTCATCTTGTGAACATCTGGTTAACACGATCGTGTTCCAGGACAAGGTCGCAATCTCGACAGGCCGGGGTTGGAGACGGTGCAGGTGGCAAGAAGTGTTGGGTGGGGGAGGGGGGGGGGTGGACTTGAAGATTTACCTCTGCTCGCGTAAACCAGACCGAGTTACTCTTTCGCTCTCTCGATCGCTCTGTTTACTTTTTTTCCCACTTGTCACAAGCGAGCGCAGTTCTTATCGAGCAGTGTTGTGGCAGGTAATAAAAAAAAATGTGTATTAGTATGCACACCCACGCAAGGTTCGTGCCAGTTGGCGATTTATAATCGGCATTCACGCCGATGTGTGTTGCAGACTTCTACCTCCCTGAGTTCGAATCCAGCATAACGTATGTGAGCATTTTGGTGTATTTTTCAAGGTGAGGTTTAGTACGTCATTCACTTTTCCGCAATATAAAAAAAAAGTGAAATCATAGTTCTGTTAGAAAGAGTCAAAAAACCGGTTACACTTAGTAGAAAAAACAATCTGTTAACAAGAAGGAAAATTTTTATCAGTATTAACAATGAGTATTTCAGTGCCGGTGATACTGTAATTAAAATAGATTCAAAACACCCTTATTATTCAATATTCAAGCGCGCTTTTTTTATGGTGAGGAAGAAGTAAGCGCAGATATGCGAGGATTGCAATTAACGGGAAACGGGAAAACTCTGAGAAAAGACCCATCACTCAGCAACGTATCCACGTATACATACACACATACATACACACACACACACACACACACACACATATATATATATATATATATATATATATATATACACACACACACACAAACACACACAGTGTCCAGAAACAACAAACACTCCACGCGAATCCTGAGCTAAATTGGAGACGATAATTTTAGTGGGAAAATGTTGTAAGATGACATTTTATATGCACAATGCGGCAACATAGCACTGCTGTTAGTCCCCTCTTGCGCTCCACATATATCTCACTTATCTTACGACTACTGTTCTGACCTGCATGTTATTGGTCCAGGATAAAATTCCAAGCAGTCCAAACATGATTCTACATGAAGCGCAGCACGGGATTTTTTGTCCGCGCAGTGCTGCCACGTTGTGTGGACGTAAAATGTCGTACAACGTTTTGCTACTAACATTTTCGTCTCCAATTTAGCTCAGGATTCTCGTGGTTTGCTTGTAATGATTTTGTTTCTGGACAGCATAATATATGTATATTATATATATATATATATATACACACACACTATTAAAAAATAATTTACTATTTACTACAAATATATCGTTAAGAGTGCTGTCTGCCTGGGAACCTTGGCCAGTATAATGATGAACAGAACAGCGGTAGTCAGATGTCTGGGTGTCTGTGTAGCGCAAGAAGGGACTTACTCCTCCGTGCTATGTTTCCACATCGTGCACGTAAGATGTCATTGTACAACGTTTTCCAAGTAATATTTTCGTCTCCAGTTTAACCCAGGATTCGTAAGGAGTTCTCATTACACGCCTATACAGCCGTTTCTGGACAACCTGTATACACACGGAGCGTGCGTCTCAAAGCGTGTATGCTCTGGATCACGGACCTCACACAGATTGTGTACCCCCCCTCCTCTTACTCGGTTCCCACCCTTCAACCCATTACTCCCACGCCAAGTTCCCCCCCCCCTCCCCAAAACATAAACTTGCTCGGTCACGAACAGACAACGGGCGGCGTTGCGAAAGCGCGAAATGTTGGCGTTGATTGCCAAACAGCGTGGGTGTGAGTCATTGAACGATTCGCGGGGCGACCTTGACCCAGGACAGCAGGTATTTCGACGACCACCTTCTCCTGCCCCTTCCCTATTGATTCTGCCCTTAGTATCCCAGCTGAAAAAACACTTTCTCAAGCCCCTATCAAACATAATGCTACATTACATATTATGCGGTTCTTCCTTATTTAAGATTTACAGAATAATTATTTGAAAATATATCAATAGGGGCTTAGCTAATTGTATTGCATTACGCACGTTACATCTGAGTGAATGAGAGATTTTGGTTATCGCTCAACATCGAGGTGTTAAGCGCTGGTGAGAGGTGACATGAGGAGAGTATGGAGCAGCGCCGGAATGGAAGGGCGGGGGAAACGGGAGATCCCCGAGAAAACCCGTCGACCAACAGCATCGTCCGGTACAATTCCCACGTGCGAAAATCCAGGGACCGACCCCGCGAGGAATCGAACCCGGATCGCCTTGGTGGGAGGCGAACGGTCTGATCATTCGGCCACCGCGGCCCCACGTTACGTCTGAATAATTAAACAATCACTAGGGAACAATTTAGATAAAATGCATCACAAAATTTTCTCTCGCGTTTTAAGGTCATGTATAATAATTTCTACTGCTTTCATTATATATTTTTTAAGTTCTAAACGGGAGCAGGTATCGAAATTGCTGAACAGTTTTGTTAAGAATTGTTTTTGCCTTGTAGTAATTGCACAATTAGCTAAAACCATATTGTAGTTTGTTTTAAAAGAATTAGTTCATATTTTGTATACACTGATTTTTTACCATCGATGCGCAACAGTTTATCGATTTAAAAAATTATATCGTAAAAGCAAAATAAATGATGGGTCATGGCTTTGATGTCAATAGAAGCAACAATTTAGTACAGTATATAATTGAAAATGTAGTGCGCTTATATAAAGAGAAATTGTTCATAAGTCCCGTTTACTTAAAAATATCACACGCAATTGAATGGCATCAGCACAAGAAGTGATACATATTTTGGAGGTGGCAGCCAAAGGGGACGTATTTTAGGCGTCAAAGTCCTAGATGTGCAGAAGATGTAAGGTCGACACAGCATGCGCATTACGCCTCATCCTAGTCTTTAAGAGCAAGGCACTGATCTCGCGTGCTGTCTTCTTGCTAGTAACTCGCCTCTGTGAGACTTTTGTGACTACCCCTTTCGATTTATGACGCAGTATTTCAGATTAGGGCCTTATTCCAGATAACATTGTAATGGACATGTCTATGCCTGTAAACAGGTTTTTTCTACGAAAATATTCCACGGTTGCTCATTGTACCAATGTACGAAAAGAAAACAAACTTCAAACAAGGTCGGAACCTCATTAAAAACACTTTTTCTAAGCCCTCCAACATGGCTAAAAACGGCCTTTTCAGACTTCCGTACTTCAAATTGTACCACCGGATGTACGTGAAACTTAGATTGCGACCTGCAGTGAACTTAGTTGCAGACTTTCCATCAATAAAATTATATGGTCACCGCTTAGTGTCCCATAGTAAAAACCGTTCGGCGGGAAGCTTGCACACTAGTTCAGCGCTTGGCTCGTTGAGGCGACGTGGCATTTGATGCGCGCTTCAAGGTCGACCTTACTGCTCTGTCGCTTTTGAGCCTCTCACGCGCGGGTAGGCGGTGTCCTTAATATAATATACTCAAAATGTGGTAATTGCTAAGAGTAAATAATTTTTGTCAACGCGAAGAATTTTGCTACAATCCAGCTTTCGTACATTGGAAAAGTGTTATATTCGGTTAATGAAGTTTCCCTGTAGATCTCGTATGCCTTTTACGATAGTAAGTTTCACTTCACGACGTTATTTAATAAGGCGTAACGTAGCTAGCTTCGTAGACTCAAACTTTTACGCATAGAGACAAGGGCGCAACAGATGGAGACAAGGGAATTTGGCCCTTGAAGCAGGATAAACCTTCTGCCTATCTATATACAATAATTTTACATGTTCTTTGTTTGAGTAATATAATACGTAATATAAAGTAATTCTATGAAAACAAAACTATTATCCAAGATGTTGACCATGGAACGTACCTCCGTAAAGGTACTTCCGTAAAGATTAAAAAAAGAAAAGAAAAATTTTAAGTTTTACCCTTCTTCAGGAATTTGAGTTATTGTACCTCTGCATATTGGCTTGGCGTATGTCCAGGTTGCTATTCTATCCTTTCTCTCAACAGTCGGCTCTCTAGAACTGTGTGAATTTAGGTCTAAGTCATATACATATTTTAGTTTAACTGAACACTAAAAGTAAATGTCAATGTTTGAAGTTACTTGGTAATTTGCTAATATTATCAACTCTTACAAGTGCAAAATAATGTAATAATAATTAAAAGTAGGTTGAAGGCGATGATCAAAGTGATATTACGCTTGAAAAAAAAAGTGGTCGTGAGCTGACGCATTGCAAATAACGTACAAAAACGGACTGGCAGTAAAGATACACCACAGCAAGCCTTAATTACAATTCAAGTGAGATTCCATAGATAAAAATTTGTGTTCAATTACCTGCATTGGCAAGGCGCGAGTACGTATGCAAATGGCGGATTCTCGAGCACTCACGGACGGAATGAAAACTTGTAGCAATAAAATGTACGGGAGTGTATCTTTATTGTGGGCTGGGCCGCGGGGCGAGTGAGAGAGAGATCGTGGCCGAAATGATGGGGGAAAGAGAGGGGAAGGGGGCTCCGTGACACGGCGATTATACAGCTCTGGGCTAAAGAAGACACGGAGAATAGTTGCAGGCCTTGGAGACAGAGAGAGACTGCAGATCTGCGAGAACCCAAGCCTCGGGGCCGAAGAAGCCAGCTAGCCAAGAGCTGAATATGGCCGAGGGTAGAGGGGAGAGGTTGCGGAGAAGGCGGAGGAGGGGTGGCAAGCAAAGTGGCGTACACGGAATGAGAAGTAGGTTTGGATTTAATAGCAGCAAAGCACCGCTACGAAGCGAGGGAGACGTTCTTATGGTCAATATATCAGTTCTGCAACGTCATCTCTGGAAACAAACCAGAAATTTTTATTTTCCCCGCCTCTCCTTCGCCCGACTCTCTCAGGGTTTTAATGCTCATTCTCTCTTTATCTGCGTCTGCTTGTCGACTCCGGGGCTTCTTCTCCTAGCGGATAAATTACATCAAACGGCAACCCGTGTTGCGTCTTTCCCTCCTGCGGGCTTTATGCCACTTTTCGGGGTGAGAGGTGTTATCTTTGGGAATATTTCAAGAAGACGCCAAAATGGGAGGTTATTTATTTATTTTATTTCTAGCGCGTCCTTCCTAAATGGACCGTGAGCCATGATTCCAGATTGGAAATAAAATTGTGGACGGTAAAATCATTTTGTTTTGATGGGAAACCCGCAGATAAGTGTGAAGGTATATAAAGGATTCTGCCCCCTCCGCTTTGCAAAGTTAAGAAATTCAGTTTGCGAAAGTTGTCAACAAACAAGCAATAAAAATAACAACACGCCCACGGACGATCAGTAAAAGTCGTGATCATAGATATAAATTTAATTCTCGTTTCTTGAGTCCAGACCCGGCAGGTGGTGTGCCACATAAACAGGATTTTCAGCATGACTCCATTATTAATAATTTATCACGGTTCCAGAAAACTTTATCAATTAACTGCGCCATTTTTATTTATTAACTGTTTCGGTGGCCGCCAGGAATAAAAACTTCCTTCACGCTGCATTTAGAAACGTATAAATTGTTAGCTATTAGTTAACGTCTCTAGACGTTTGTGTTGTTAGATACGCATACGGTCCCGCCATTAAATTGTAACTACTGCGTTTACGTTTCTTATAAACCACACACGCTTGTGGGTTTGAATTTTTAATTGTGTTCTGTTAAGTTTAAGGGGAACTTATGCTCCTCTTTCTTATAAAAAAAAAAATTAAGGCCAAACAAAACGTTGGAGAATTGTCGTAATTTACCTATTTATTTACTTTTTATTTCGGGGTTTTACACCTTTGTTAATTGGCTTTAAGGGGTATTGATCCCTACCGCTTGGATTTATCCGTTTATTCTCGATAACTTCTGTTCCATTCAATGTATCAAAATTTTTGTCACGACAGGCCATAGATACAAACTTAATCGATTTTCTGTAATTGCTGGAACCATAATATATGCATTATTTTGCAACGGGAAACCGCTGAAAAGGAGAAAAATTGCTTTATTTACTGGAGCGACTACAGAGGCCGCAACATTAACAGAAACAATGCCATATGGATTCCAAAAAGTGAATGAAACAATAAACTATGCCTTGTCAGCGTGAAAAAAGTAAAACAATGTGTCTATTCCCTGATTTATAAGAAAAACCGTAAAACCGATCTGACAGGGATCAATTTGCATTAAGAATACCGAGTAATCGTCCGCTATTATCTTATACTGTGCGAACGAAGAATTCTTTATCATTTAAAGGCACCGTGCTGCCACTTAATTTCTAAATAACTGAGTTTAGGATTTTTGGAATGGTTGCAAGAAGGCTTTACAAATATGTAATATGTGTATGGCCATATATAAACATAGACACACACACAAACACACATTTTACTCTACATTCATCGTGTGATTGAGAACGTAAGTTTATTAGAGCGAGCACGTGAATCTTAAGAATTGGAAAATTCACAACGTTATTGCATAAACTTAAGATTTAATTTAACAATAAAGAACAACTAATAATACCCATTTGTACCTTACTAGACCTTCGTTACCACAGCAACATTTTGTTTAAATATGATACCCTGAAAAGTAATTTTGCCGCTAAGGTATTTTGTTTCGGTAAATAAATCTTGCGTAAGTCCAAGCTAATATAGAAAATTTACGTTTTTTGTCACACTTTGTCTTACAAAGTATTTTTCTTTGAAAATAATATGAGTTCCTTTCTACCAAAGATGGTAATTTTTTTCAACATAAGGCTTCTGTTAAAAAATACCGTAGCAGCCTTCACCACAAAGATTTCAAATAAATTACATTAACAGCAACACACCTATTGTTAACATTACTGTAACTTAAGTTTTCTTTGCTGCGAACTAAACAAACATTTTCGAACACAGTTGGAGGTTCCAATGCCGAACAAATACACTAAAGCGATTCGCACTCTCGGACAAAGTGAGAGATTCTGGTCAGAGTTTAACATCGAGGTATTATTTGTGAAAGAACTGTGCAATGGGGTGCATGATTGTATTTAGTTTCTTGGGCATTATCCATTGCGATATAAATGACTGTCAAAGAAAACTAAAGATAATAGAAAAACATAATTAAACAGGATACACACACACACAACAAAAATATGCCATAAACGGAATCGGGTCAAATAAATCAAGGACAAACAGATGAGAAATATAGATAAGAAAACAGAAGAAAAACCCAGACGTCACCAATGCTGATAACTCAGGTTCGAGTTCTGCATTGGAAAAGGGACAAACAGACACTCAGCATACTTTGCTTATTTATGTTTTTCTATTATATTTAGTCTTCTTAGACAGTCATCTATATCGAAATGGATTATGTAAAAAAAAAAAAAAAAACAAATCCGGTAACATCGAGCTCTTCAGCGCTGGTGAGGTGTGACATGAAGTGAGTATGGAGCAGCGCCAGAATGAAAGGGCGGGGGAAACGGGAGATCCCCGAGAAAACTCGCGTACCAGCATTGTCCGGCAAGATTCCCACATGCGAAAATTCGGGTACCAACCCCGCTGGGAATGTAATCCGGATTGCTTGGTGGAAGGAGAATGCGACAGCAAATACGTCAGCTGCAGCTCCACTACACTGTAAGAAAGTTGGGAATATCCTCCAACCTATCGCGAGAAGCCTTGATTCCGTACATGTGTGGCAATTTCCACACGGTATTATATTCTTGCATTTTTGAGCGTTACAGTATGTGAAACACTGAATATAAATTATCAACGCCGACGTGTAAGTTTTGTGCATTATAAATGTAAAATAATATCCATTTTAGGTACATTAGCAAGTAAATGCTTGGAGAGAAATTATTTTTCTCGCGAATATTGTAACACTTCAACTGAGATATCTCAATTTCCTGACTGTGCAATGCAAACGAAAAATTCTCAGATTTTACTCAATTTCTTCTTAGTTTCACCTTTACCTCAAAATTTCCCTCACACGACTCTGCAATCGACCCTAAACCGGAACATACAATTTTATTGTGGAAGTTCTGCGAAAGTCTCAGTCTTATTTTCACTCATATCAGATTAGTTCAGTATGAATTACGGCAGTCTGAAAATGCCGTATTCATAGCATGGTGAAGGCTTAGTGTTTTCAATAGTAATGGTGTCTTAACTATGATATTATAACCTTATTCAAAGTGTTTCTTTTCGTAGATTGGCACAACGTGGAATAATTTTGTAAACACAATCGGATTACGTCCACAATATAACGTATTTTAAGGGGGCCACCTGCAAAATTTTAGTAGTTTTAATAATTTTTATATTTGTACGGAACTTTGTTTTATAGGCATATATTGTGACACTTATTTACAACAATGAAAATTTTGTAGCTTGCACAGTTTTTGTGTAGTGTCATGTCGAAGCCAAAATTTACATTAAACTGTTTTATACAAGAAACTAAAACTAACTGACATACCGAGATGAAAAAAAATTCCACTAAATAACAGTATAGCGGGCTAAATCTGTACATAAATAAATAGCCGCATTGAATATTTTCAGTATTTTTAAAAAAATTGCTGAATTTTAAATAAGAAAATGTCAACTTCGTGTTTCTTTTAAATAAAAAAAATTGCAATGAAATATTTTTATACACGTTCAGTTGTAGCCCATGACACTGTTCTACTGTGGGAATTATTTAGTTTCCTTAAGTTTCCATTGATTGTATAAAACCATTTTATGCAAATTTTTGCTTTTACTTGCTATCATACAAAAACTACGAAAGCTAGAACATTTTCGTTACTGTGAAAAATAGTCACAATATACGTCTACAAAACAAACAATATCTCGTACAATATAAAAACTATTAAATTTTAGCGTGAACTCACCTCTTAAGACCGTGGTAGACGGCACCCTTAACAAACTGTCATGGCCACGTTGCAGTCCTCCAGGGCATACAGCAAGATGTCTCGACGGCAAATGTACGCTAACTTTTACAACATACAGCCAGCCCAACATACGTAACTAGGTTTGCGAGCATAAATTGCAAGTTGTTGCTGCCCATCCATACTCTCACGTGTTTCCCAGAGTTCGTCGAGATAATTTACTCTTAGTTCCTTTCTCCTCATATTTCTAAAGGCGAAGTAACTTGTTGGAGTTATGTATGTCTGCTGAGTCACTTGACAAGGTTTCGTCTATCACCAGGTTAATCCCTTGCAAGCTATTTACAGCTTAAGAGGTATTGTTAGACAATTTTATTGAATTTTCTGTATTTAAGCCATAGCATTTACTCGTATTGTATTATCGAAATTTTCTCTTCGAGAAAGCACAGGATGTATTCTTTGTAAACTGTTTGACATAAACAATAATGGAGACTTTCATTAATTCGTCATGCAGAATCATTGCAAGATAATTGTAAGTTAACTTTCAAGAATTCTCTTGCAATGGTTCTGCAATTAATGAAAGATTCCATTATTATCGAGAACATCGAGAAAATCTCCCAAACCTCCTATCGCTTCCTGATAGTACTTCACACATTGCTGATTAAAAAGTTACGCTAAGTTTAATGCAATTTTATTATATAAAATTTCCTTTTTTGTTTTTAGGAGTGTTAGGGGCAAATTTCACCCCTCCTCCTTCCCCTTTTTTCCGTGAAATCGTTCCTGATACCGAGATAGTTCAAAATGAATTCACGAATGATAACACTATTCCGATTAACAAACAAATAAGAGTATAAAATCAGCAGTTTGTTTCCTATGCTTCTGTTCATTAGCTGAAGTGGGTTAGTGGAACCCCATCCGAGTAGGTTGGCAGTATGACTGATCATGGCGGCGGTGGGAAAATCCTCGGCGTGACCTTATTACACAACATCTGGTTCAAAAAGAGGTCTATAAAATACCAACTGCATTTTTGGGCTTGACAGATATTTACGACATTGTGTTCTATAAACACGGAATAGTCAATACGTATATAAATTATCTTAACCAGGATAAAGTACACCTCTGAAGTTCAGTGCGAGCTTACAGGATATTTTATTCGTCTAGCTTCGCTACTATGATGGCATTTTCTTCTGTAAACAATGTGAGTTATTCTACGTTTAAAAACTTCTTCTCAGCCCACTTAACTGATTCGCCAGGCAGATGTAGCTAAATAACTGTTAATTATCAAATAAAGAAGAGAACAATACAGAACATGTCCACATTAGTGACGGCACTAACATTCGAACTAGCGCTACCTAGGTGGCTGAAAGACGAAAGTAGAATAACTCAAAATTAAAATTTGTTAAGTTTGCAATGTAGCCATGGCGATACCTAATTTTTCACTTCATTATTATCAAAGGTTACAATTTTAGTTATCAAACTAACGTAATTACAGAACAATGTTTTAAATAGTAACCATTTGGATCAGTTGTCAAAAAAATCACCGTGTCCGGTATTGTTCATAATATTAGGCCGTTTAGGGTAAAATTTCAATCCGTAATGAACCTGGAGTGGACTGAGGACTCCAGATTGAGAGTATACTATAAACACTTTGTTGTGGACTGAAGTGAGAGAGAAGCGAGATAATCCACTCCTGCACTTGTTGAGGTGGACTGAAGTGAAGAATCCGGATTGGGATTTTACTGTGATCACGGACTGGACTGAAAAGAAATACTCGCGGGGCAAATTTGCCGCCATATTACGTTGTTGTGTTATGGTTAGGTTAAAAAAAGAACACCAGGACAAATTATAATTAAATAGGAAGGGCTAAATCTGCTTAAAATGTTTTATAGCTTCGGACAACATGGAAACAATTTGCTTGAGTTACATATACACACAAACACATACACACACAAAATTTGCAATTATTTTAGCGTATTTCAGTACAACGAAGTGCTATTAGAAATATTATTTCGTTAGTATTACTGAAAACATAGTTTTCTTAAATTTGTTGCTAACTTGGGTTAAGTGACATATGAGGTTCTGCTACCCCTCACCGACTATTTAGTCTCGTAATACAACTGCCTTTTAGTCGTCTCGTCGGAGAGCGGAGTGTTAATTGGCTGAGGTGCGGCTTCACGCGACATGATCTCTCCAGGGATTGTAGGAGAGTGGGATGGCTACACCAAGGAGGAAGAGGGCAGGACATACGCGAAGACGACCCGGGAGAAAGCTCGTCCCTCATGAATGGAGGGCGGAATTGGGGTCGGTTACGGCGCGCCCGCGAATCACTCTGGCAAACAACCGAAGTCGCTTTACATCTCAGGGACTCCTCTGCAGAGGGGCAGGGCGGGGGGCAGTGAAGAGCGTTCCTCGGATCGGAAACTGGGTGTCTCTCGGCACGGACCCGCTTTCGAAATGTGCGCCGCGGTGGTTAGGACCTCAGCACTTAACACTCTTCACGCTGAAGCACTTCCATCGTCGGGGCCTAAGAAATGTCGCTATCTTATTTTATGGCTATTTGAACTTTCGAGTCAAGCGGTCTCAAGGGTGTTCACGTGGTAAGAATGCATAATTTTATATTTTCACGACATGGTGTTCGTGTTATAGACATTACTTCTGACTACATTTTCTACTCGTAAACATTTTAGCTCTCACAGTTTTTCCATTGCAGCATGCCAAAGTCAGAATTCGCAAGTTACGGGAACATAGGAATATAACAAAACTCATGTGTCTTACTAGAATTAAATAATTTAAACTGAAATTAGATATTATGGCGATATGCTAAAATATTTAAAACCACACAACAGTACTTTCGTATTTTTTAAAACAATTGCCGTAAGTAAATTGCCATAATTTTCAGATTTTTTTTATATACAAAGGAATCTCATTGTGTGTTTTAAATACTTTAGCAGATTGCCCATAATATCTAATTTCACTGAAAATTATTTTATTCAAGTAATACAGTTGGTTTTTGTTGTTGCCGTGTTCCCGTAACTTGGAAATTTTGACTTTGTCATGTCACTATGGGAAAACTATGCTATATAGCGATCACTATGGCGTGCAAATATAAAATTATGACTTTTTGCCACGTGAACGCCTTTAACGTATCGTCGACGGTAACACACTGTGAAAACGTACTTGTAAACTTACCATGCCAATGTTTAGGAGAAATAAGAAGGCAGGTTTGATAAACTTATTTCCCATACATCAATGGTAACGTTCATAAACATTTGTAGGAAATGGTGAAGCGTATACCGGTTTTATCAGTCTTGAATAGAAACAATGGTCAACGTTTGCTCTCTTTACAAGCTGAAGCGTGGTATGCGAATGTGAATGGGTTAATCATTCCCATTGCTATTTGGGGATTTTTTTGGTAGTGAACGACTTGACCTTAGGTCAGGAACTGTGGAAGGAGTCGGTCGTGTCTTTGTTTAGGCTCGGAGTCTCTTGCCACGTTAGATTACTATTACTAAGTGGAAAACTGCGGCCGAGTAGTCATACCACTCACCTCCCGGGGCGGGGCTGGTCCCAGATTTCTCGCACGTGGGAAACGTTGCGGACGTTGTCGTTGGCAGGTGAGTTTTTCTCAGAACACTCCCGTTTTCTTCCGCCCTTGCATTCTGGCATTGCTCCATCAAATACGTTATATAACAATAACGGACACTCTACATGATTACTGAAAATATTTTTTTCTTGTTATCCTAGAAAATAGTGTTCAAGCACGGCCATAGAGGAACAGGTCTGGACACTGAGTTACAAATTGACCCTCAAAGGACTGATGGTGCCACGTGCACGCTGGTGTTGTTTGAACGTTGCGTTAAATGGAACTACGAGTAGCAAGCTCGTGTCGTAGCCGCTAGGAGCACGATTAGTAAGATGCCATATTGCATTGTTTAAATAACACTGTATTACTAGTGGCGCTTTCAGCCATAAAGGTGTCAACTCAATAGCATTTGTAGAGTGGCGAGTGTCCAGACCACGGTCGTAGAAGTACAGGTCTGGACACTCGCCGATCTGCCAATGTATTTTGCTTGACCCCCTTGTTGTTTGGCTGCAGTTCACAAAGTTACCGGGAGTGTTGTGCGTCTTTGGCGCTGCAATCAGGGCGGTCGGGCTCAAACTCTGCCCACTTTTTTCTAGTGTTTACATTATAAAGTAAATAAAGATTGCTGGAGCCATGCTTTAGGATCGTCAGCGAAGGAAGTATTTCATAAATTGATTAAAAAAAATACGTTTTGATATATTGTTTATCTTTATAATGTAAACACTGGGAAAAATGGGAGGGAAGTGGGTGGAGTTTGAACCTTATTGCCCTGATTGCAGCGCCAAAGACGCACAAAACTCTCGGTAACTTTGTGAATTGCAGCCAAACAACAAGGGGGTCAAGTTTCCAGACGAGTGTCCAGACCTGTTCTTCTACGGCCGTGGTCCAGACCTGTGATTCTAAGACCGTGTGTTTGATATTAGCCTTTTTCACAACTTTGTTTTACATCTCTTTGCAGTGTACATATCTTTGATATCCATAAAAAATAGCATACGAAGTTCCACAGAAAACAGTACATACATTATATTCAATGCCATAGTTTCAATAATTTCTCACTAGGTGGATGATTTCCATTCTTTGCAATGCTAAAACGTAGAAGTGCCGGGTATTATAATATAAGGTATTTGGGTCAATCTGTAAAACCGAGTGATGTGGCGCAACGACAACCAGTTTGAGTCGCATTCGGAGGACCCGGGCTATCCTAATTTCGGTTTTCCGTGGTTTCCCGAAATCGCTCCATACGAATGTTGGAATGTTTCCTTTCATTGTACCAAGTTGTGTGTCGCCGTCTCTAATGACTTCGCTGTCGACGAGACGTAAAGCCCACTTACCTTACCTCCATCTGTAATGTCTCATTTCGTGTCATCCTTCATCATTTCCGCCCCCCAAGTTTGCGGCTGCAATGGGCCACCACTTCATTCCGTATTAAGACACAGAAAAAAAAAACAGTTTTTTGGTGGCCAGAAAATATTGTGTCAATATGGACCACGCCAAAAAAAAATTTTTGCCCCTGCAAAACTTTTTTGTGGTCACCATTGTACAGCAATGACAAAATCTTTTGTGTGACTAACAAGTTTTTTTTAATGGAAGCATAGTGTAAAATGGTTATGGAGTTTCCTTGTAGTGGCATGCGGTCCCTGAGACTAATCGCGATTAAAAACTAAGTTGTTTTACACACACACACACACACACACTATATATATATATATATATATATATATATATATATATATATATATATATATATATATATATATATATATATACATATACATATACACACACACACATAAGTTATATGTGTGTGTGTGTATGGTTTTCCTACATTTCTGATTAGAAAACTGTAGCATATGAGATTACAGCATAGGCTACATAACTGGAGCAGTGCACCTGGCTGCTTGGAGTTCAAGTACCCACGGTCGCGAAACCGGAAGCACGTGTGGGCGAGGAAAACATTACGAAAGTGTCGTCGATGACGCGAGGATCGGGATCCTGCCCACACTCATAGGCGAGTCCTCGAGATCGTGCGTTTGATCGCGTGGCCAGAATGCAAGTTGCCGATTGGTCCCTACATGGGGACGTGATGCGGGGCAGCCAACCGCCCGGACGCCCTGTCCTGAAGCCGTTTAATATTTCACTCCTGCACGATTGCGATACTGGAACAAAGAACCATAACAAACAGCTCTTCCTTGTTAAGGACTCTGCCTATTTGGAAGCCCTCGTGAGAACATGGAAACGGAATTACATGTTAAATTATGTATTTGGTGGAGATCAGTTATCTTTAATATAGTTTACGAACAGATATTATTTTTTTCGTTGGGTTCAAAATGAATAGCATTAAGACCATGCTCTTTAGCTTCTTCTATTTTTAGCGATATTAATTTTTTACGCCTAAACGTGAGCAGATATCAAATATATATCTAACAATTTTTGTTTAAAATCGTCTTCTCCATGTTGTTTTTTTTTCAAGACAGTAAATACTATGATTTTAGCTAATTGTATAATTAACGAAATTCTGACTAGTTGACTTTTTAGTTGACACAGTATAATTTCTTGCTTTGAAAAAAAAAAAATAGCTGTCACTGCAAAAAAAAAAAATGTGAACACAGCTACCAGACAAATTTTTGATATCTGCTCTCGTTCACGTTAAAAAATATAATTTTCGAAAAAACTATAGAAACTAATGAGCGTAAGTGACATTTTAGTGTCGGAATAGAAGATGCTGTCGTTAACTGTCTTTCAAGTGTTCGTTTCGAACGATAGTCTGTTAAATATACTAACGAAATGCCACAAAGAAACCAAATTAAGTTGATTACCTTCTGAGATTTTGGCTACAAGAACCCCCCCCCCCTCCTGAAAAAATACAACTTCGAACGTTTTAAACACACTAACTTTAAGCCTCAATGATGTTTTCACTGGCCCAATAACTAAGGTAACTGCGACCAACAAGTAGGCTGTGATAAATAGCCTAATTATGGATCCAACGACCTCAAGGGTGTTCTCACGACAAAAATGCACGATTTTATGTGTGTACGGCAGAGTGTTCATTTTATAGACGTTACTTGTGACTGCATTTTCCACTTGTAAAATTGTTTTAGTTCTCATAGTCTCACAACAGCGACATGACGAAGCAAAAATGTGCAAGTTACGGGAACTTATTACAAAACCAAGTGACTTACTCCAATGAAATAATTTACACTGAAATGAGATATATGGGCCACATGCTAAAAGCTTTAAAAACACGCAATAAAATTCCCCTGTACTTGAAAAAAAAAACCTGAAAATGATGACCATTTAATTTATTTACAACATGGCAATTTAAAGAAAAGACAAAAGAACTCTGCCACATGTTATTAAATATTTTAGCGTACTGCTCATAATATCTAATTTCAGTGTATATTATTTAATTCCAGTAAGTCACTTGGTTTTTGATATACCGATATTCCCGTAACTCGCAAATTCTGACTTTAACATGCTGCTATGGGAAAACAATGAGAGCTAAAAAAATATTTACTAGTGTAAAATGTAGTCACGAATAACGTATATAAAACGAACTAAAATATTTGATAAATCCCTGGTGGGCGAGTACACAGGGCGAGTATGTTCACCTACAAAATTTTAACTTCATACTTACGTTCGATATCAACGTGTTAGGCCGTTCGGAATAAAGTGAACACTAAATATTTAACCTTTGAAAAATATCACTAGCTGTTACTGCATATAATTCAACATTACCGATAGTCGCCTTACTGCTCGTATGGTTGGCAGCGAAATGACACATCATAGTTCCTTGTTTATTCGTATTTAAACACTGCAATACTGAAACAAAATCAACCGACAGCAATATAATTGTATTTTATGTAATTAATAAACTTCTTTTTTATCTAATTGTATAGGTACCTATCGACTGAACAATTTATCTTATACGCGCAAACGTAAAGTGACGTGTCCCAAGAGGTTAGACATTTCCCGTCGTTAGCCGTTACTCGCGGAAAGATACGAATTGGCTGGAAATAGAACTTAAGCAGGGCTTTTTCGAGTGCTCACTTTATTTCGAACCGCCTATAATATAGGTATCCTGGTTTATCTGTACAGTTTGTTTTGTTACATACATCTAAGTATTTCTAAATAAATCCTTCGTACGTGTATAAAGGTTCTCTCTCTCTCTCTCTTTCTCTCTCTCTCTCTCTCTCTCCCTCTCTCCAGATCTTCAATGTAGCGCAACCAAAACCAGACATTAAAAAAATTTGATTTAAAAATAAATGTATTGCTAACATTTGGCAAAACTGAAAATTAATTATATGTGAAATACTGGATGTAATTACTTGAAGTTTATTAGATCATGAAGATCAGTTTTTTGTTAAACATATTTTCTGTCTGCGAGTGCATCATTATTATTAGTAAACATACCTTCATTACTAAGCAACTGCTATTTATTGTGTACTTCACACAGATCCAAACAAATAAACGTTGTTTTATTGATATAGACATTCGCTAATCGCTTTTTGTTTCAGCTCTATTAATAGTACTTATATTGGCTACGTTTTATTTTTAGAATATCTAACATGTAGTAATATTGGTATTGATTGATGTATTAACTTACATTCTGTGATTTTTTTAATGGTGTACTAGTTTTATAAATATGGTCTGCCATAGTAGTTTAGTACTTTAAATTCTATGTTTGTATAATACATGACTCAACTACAAAGTTTCTGCACAATTTTAGTTTTTTTTTTTTTGTCAAACATTAAATACATGCTCGTTAAACAAATACGGTATTTATAATGTTTGCACATACTGAAACAAGATGCTAGAAAGTTGCCCGTATTACGGATAATTCTACTACAGGTTTGAAAGAAATGAGTTTTCTTATAGAAGAGTTTAGCACAGAGAATAATTCTGCCGTTAGTTGCATTGCTGCCGTTAATGGGTCTATTAAACACGAAATCGTAGTACAATTACACTTTATTAGGCTTGGCAAAGATAGCAGGCGTTTATTTAATTTTAAAGTAAAAGACAAACCTATTTTGTTTTTTTAAATATCAGCTTCACGTAACTTTAAAAGCAAGAAATCTCAGTGATTAGTCAGTTTACACCCCGACACCTGCGCAACAAAAGCAGAAATTGTCCTTTCAGATGATTTGCAGTCTGCGGCAAACAAATGAACAAAAAATTCAAAATCCCTAACGATATTCGACTTTGTAACAGGAAACACTGTAGCGATATGCGGCCACCGTTGCGTTGCGCGCCAAACTGGCTTGGCGAGAGTGTTGTGCAGCTACCTAGCGGTACTTCAGAGAAACTCGCCGAGCAAGAACGCGCACTACACTGCCATCTGTTGTGTTTCAGATGAACCAGACGTGCAAGGTGTGTGGCGAGCCGGCGGCGGGATTCCATTTCGGCGCATTCACCTGCGAAGGATGCAAGGTAGGTTACAAACTAGAATATTTTACACTTTTAACGTGAATTTCATATTTTTTACCAGCGTACATTTGCAATATTCATATTATTTTTAATTAAAATCACAATTTTAGTAACACACGGCGATTTTACAAATGTTTAAAACTGTTAAAACGGCTCCGAAATTACCAGGAAAGGAAGTTTTCTTTACAAAAATGCACACATTTGCTTGCTGGAATCATAACAGCATGACAGACGTGACGTGAAGTGCGGAACGCGAATAAAATTGTCAACCAATCAGCCTCGTGACGGACGCGTTAACACTGCAGAAGCCTCGCGCTGA
>PNEQ01124925.1:119952-165765 GCA_003012365.1 Medauroidea extradentata
AAAAAAAAAAAAAAAAAAAAAAAAAAAAAAAAAAAAAAAAAAAAAAAAAAAAAAAAAGGTTTATTGCTTACGTTTAGCTAGTAAATCTTCGAATACAGTGCCTTGAAAATTACATTTTCAACTGTAATGAAGGATGTCAGTAAATGTTCGCATATTATTTATAAATAATCTAACACACATACAGTTTTTTTTTTGCGTGCAGCGGATGTATTTCCCACATTGAGTAGGTCGATGCTTTATTTTCTAAGTGAATATGTTTCCAATTTTGGGATGTTGAGCAATCATTGTTGCAGTCGGTTACAAAAACGTGTGTTTTGGTGAATGTGCTGTCAGTGTTGTAGTATATGAAAATAAACCACATTTCGAAAGAGGGTAGTACTTACAAAACATTACACGCATTTATAACAGTTTTCGGCTCGAAGCATCCAACACAGTTGAAAAAATAAAGCGTGTTTTCATAATTAGCCTATATTATACAAATCGTACCCAAGATAATACCAATTACTCAACAACCCTAATATATATTTTACTGAAGATTTTCCAACAGTAAAATACGTGTCAAAAGTCCCACAGAATATGGAATAATAATTAAAACGCTTAGAGGTTATACTGCGTCAGATAAGACGGTAATCGACTTCGGAACCCTTACAGTTCTATCAGTTTTGTGCCTCGCACACAAACGCAGCCATCTAAGAAGTCATTTTGAAGTGAAATGTGATTATCACATAGAGAAAGATGATGCAAAGTCCTTTCTTTTCCATCACTCGAAGTTTTTAACTATTGCTGAAATTATGTAGTATGTTCTGAATTCAGTGTCTAAACTTGAAACGCAGTTTCTTTGGAACAGTCGCAACACAAAATCCCTATTAACCCCAGAGAGTATTTTTATGTCGTTAAATTGGGTTTGAAAAGTTTCTGTGTGCAAGGTGTGGAGAACAATTGTTCTATGTGAACTGTTTTACACGCATTATCGCATCGTCATGTTCTGTAGAATTTGTAGTCTACGCAGCAACTCTGAATGTATTTAAGTGTGAGATATTTTGGTCAGCGTTTAACAGCTAACGCTGGTGAGGGGTGACATGATGTGAGTATAAACATTGAGATCTTAACTCAATGGTATAAAGAGAGACAGGAATGAAAGGGCGTGGAAAACGGGAGACCCCCGAAAAAAACTGCCGACCAGCGGATGGCTTGATCGTCACTAAGCCGAATTGTATATAGACTAATATCGGATAGCTCTATTAGTACAGATAAGTGTGCGAATATAACCTAGCGGCATGAATGGGCACTGTTGAACAAACTAATATTACTGGTTATCTGTTAACAAATATGTTCTCTTTTTATATGTTTGGTGTATGTCTACAGCTGTTTTTATTTTAGTTACCGTAAGTGGGGTTTGGAAACGTGGGTTGACTTTGAGACACAAGGAAAAAAAATTGTTTTGCACATATGGTAGCCCTGAACAAAGAAATTTACTTGCTATAAATTCCGAGTAATGAATATACAAATGCAATTTAATTAATTTTACTCCAGTTGACAATTATGGAAAATAAAAAAAAGTATTAAAGTGTCCCAAACTAACCTCACGTATACAAGGCCATCCCTCCTTACGGTATTTGTTTTCGTGTTTATCAATGAAAACTGGTTATTTGTCGAAGAAAGGAAGTTTTTTCCTCGTATTGTTTGGCAACGTAATTGTGAAATTAATGACTCGTAGTTATGCTGTTATATTTTTGTATGAGGTGGCAACACAACCAGTATCCTCACATAATTGCGCTAGTTCGGTACTATAGGCGGTTCGGGTTAAAGTGAGCACTCCAAAAAGCCCTGCTAAAGTTCTATCTTCAGCCAATTCGTATCTTTACGCGCGTAACGCCTAACGACGGAAAATACATAACCTCTCTGGACACGTCACTTGATGTTTGCGCGCGTTAGATACATTGTGCAGCAGGTAGGAACCTATATAATTTGATTTTTAAAAAGTTTATTAATTATTTCAAAAACAATTATGTCGATTTCGGTTGATTTTGTTTCAGTATTGTTGTATCTAAACAAGAAAATACACGGAACTATATTGCGTAGTTTCACTGCCAACCGTGCAAGCAGTAATACTATGGTTGACGTTGAATTGTAAACAGTTAACGGCTAGTGATATTTTTCAAAGGTTAGATTATTAGTTCTCACTTTATCCCGAACGACCTATAGTTATGACCGTGTATTTGATTAAACCTTGCAATTTCTTTTTCTTTAAAAAGTATATCGACAACTCCTATTTCTAAGCAAGCGAGAGTAGTGCGACACGCGACAGTAGCACTCCTAGTGGCTTGGAAAAATTGTCGAAATTACCCCCAGCGTAAAAAAATTCCCTAGGACGATAGTGAAGATTTCATAGATTATATAAATATATCTTAAAAGAAATATTATTTTCAACGCTCTCCAAGCCGGTAGGAACGATGAGTGATACGGGTCACTCTTTATAGAGTAACCCATGTAAATAGACTTCTTTCACGAGGTCATTAACTAATATATGTTTGGAGATATGGCGTCACAGATATCAATGAATTCATTATATAGGTGCCTCACGTGACGTCAGACTTCCAAACATAGCGTACACCTTGAACAGCGGCCTTCTGATTGGCTGTTTCATTCCATAAGCGGAGACCGGGTTGAGAGTACTCGGTCGATGTAGGTTACTCTTATGTCATGATATTTTCTTGAGAGTTTCCGATATTGACTTAGTATTTTTTCCTTTTCCGTATAGGCATTCAGGTACGTAACTCCTAATTTGGATTACAATTTGTTCCTCAGAAACTATATTTTTAGTTCGGTAATAAAGTTTCAGAATATCAGGTAGAACGTGTTCACCGTTTCTGATAGAGTAAATGCATTCTTGGATCTACCGGAGAAATATGATTCGCAATCATTAGTAAAATCACCAACGCACCATTTTATCAGTTACAAAATTCCCGTGAATTCGTTTGTGTAACTCCTGCTTTAACACTGCTCCTGTAAGTTTGATACGTCTACAGCAGTTTGAAGCATACAAGCGGATTCAAAATGGTTTCTAATGTATTTATTCACAAATACAGTAACAATAAGACTTTGCATTTTGGCAAATGAATATCATGTTGAAACATCAATAAAACGATTATGAGAAACATATAGGCAACTAAAGGTCCCGTACTCCCACCTACACCAACCTCCAAATCCTGCAAAGGTGAATAAAATAGGGAGATTTTCATAAAATCGGCTTAATGACTTAAAACGGTTATACCGTTGACTGGAATATCAAGAAAATGAAAATGTAGTAATGTTTGAAATGCATGCTTAATATTAGGCCGTATAATGTGAGGTTGTGTGGAATTAGGAAGAGGCGTGTCCCTCCCAAAATGAAATGCGTTGCAGAGAGTTACAATTCTTTTTTTTTTTTTTTACGAAATTATTTAACGTGCATTATATTTGTAAACATACGAAAAGAACGCACATTTCAAACTAATGTCGCTATAGTTTTAAAAATTCGTCATGTTTGTTAGAAACAGCATTTTCGCACCCCTCAAAATGGCCAAAAACGGCATTTCCAGGTTGCCGTAAGTCGAAAAAATAACAACCTGACTGAAAATCCCAACTATAGGAACAAACGTTAGACTTGGAACTATGCTGTACACAAATAAAATAATGTTGTCACCACTTGAAGTCTCACAGTAAAAGGGATAATAGTAAAAGACTGCACGCCAGCTGAGTGGCTTGCACGGAGAAGCGATGATTAGAGATGATGGTATATCGCGGGAAAACTTGACTGTTTGCTGGGTTTCAACATACGTTCAGCTTACCATAAGATTTCTGATTTTCTTTTGTACTTGGAGCTGTTGCCCTACTTGGCTGAGCCAATAAGAACCTCGCTATTGTAATATTTGATGCCTGTTACTAGTCTGTAGACAGCTACGTTGTGTCAGACGTACATCAGCAAATCATGTTGTTGCAGTAAACTACAGTTATTTCAAGGGTATGTTGGTACAAAATATTTTTGCGATATACCATCATCTCTAGCGATAATGCATTACATGCGTCGGTCAATGGCACTCTTATTGCTCCTGACTCACGCACAAACGCAGCCTATCTACGGACATGCCCCTTAAGGCTCGGTTTCAGTCGCCATATTGAATTTTATTATTTTCCGGTTTTTTGAAATTCTAAGAATAAAATGCTAAATATGCGATTATACCTCAAATTCTATTTATATTTCGCTACAGAACAGACCTCGAGATTTAGCTGTTAACATATAATTACGCCGCAATGCATGTAGCAAATTTTTTATAATCATAATTTGGCCGACAAATTGCGTTACCTAACTATACATTACTAGCTCTATTGCCAGCTTGTATTGTAGCTCACGGTAAATACAATTTGCTGTATAGTCACCGATTTAACATTTTTCTTCTCAGAATTCAAAAAAAAAAAAAATAAATAAATAAATAAAAAACTGAAAATAATAAAATCCAATATGGCGACTACTACAAATTGGGAAGATAGATGTTTAAATTTTGGCACAGCGAATATTTCTGTCGCTTGAGCACTGGTGTAAACTTGCAAATCACAGAGCTTTCGTGCATTTTATGTTACATGAAGATAATCGTTTTAAAGTCATAATTGGTATGCTCATCACATTAAAATTAAATTCAATATATTCTCTCTTTGCCAAGTCTAGTTAAAATTAATTTTCCTACAGTCTCGTAGTTTATTAGACTCGTTAGCGATAGCAGTGAAACTAGCTGCAGAATTTTTTCCTGTGCCGAACTCTCCCATAAGAAACTACGTTGTATTTCTAAGCTGTAGTAGAATTAACCTTAGCTCGGTTAAATCCATGTTGCTATAGGATCTTTTGGGATATTTTTACAATACCCTTACATCTATAAACAGATAATTATATTTATGATAAAAAAATCTACTAATAAATTTCTCCCCAAATGTTTATTCCTGTAGCAATATTTTACTCTTCTCAGTACAGGAAACGGATGTTTGCGAAATCGAAATACTGAAAGGTGACTAAGCCCCTCCGTGTTTGGAGTTACGCTGACTCAGTAACGAGAAGGCGCCAGTTCAGTCACTTGCGCATAGAGGCGAGAGTGAGGTATTATCCGCGTGTAGTCTCGCCCTTAACTGTCCGCATTTCTTGGAGCGCAGATAACACGTCCACCCAGACAGCCACCTCATATAATACGCCAAGTTCATCAGCTCTACGAAAATAAAAGTGTTGTTGCGTAACATCGCGAGTCGCTTAAGAATGCTGAACGATGGGCCGCTATCTCGATGTTCCTGGGAAACAATGATATCGGTAACTTCCGGCGTATCGGAAACGGTCGAGTTCTTCCACCTTCCTGCCTCCGGCTCTGACGCAACGGCCTCGGGAACGGCTCACGATTCCGCAACACATCTCAGATATTTAGCCGCCATTTCGGAGTAATGGAACTTCTGCATTTAATTTGGCCTACAAATTTTCTGCAACGTTTTATGCTTCGACAAGACAAAGGGAATAGTTTCTTACGTTGCATACAGTTGTCATTTTGCGAATACTACACGTCAATATCTGTAAAATAATGGCATTCTTGCTCCGGCAGGTTACTAGTGAAAAACTAAAGAAATTAGTGAAGGTGTAACTAATTGGTAACGCCTAATAAGGTAGTATCTGAGAATTTCTAGCGGAAAATTTTGATAAATCTCATTGTAGGGAACTTACAACAAAAAGAGAAGAATTTGAAGCTCGCAGGGATTGATCCGCTAAGACCATACTATCTTTTTTCTACATTTTTGGTGATATTAATTTGTTAGGCCAAAACGAGAGCAGGTATAAAAATATGTTTGACACTTCTGTTTAAAGTCGTTTTCTTCACGTTAGCTGAAATTTTTTTTTGAAGACAGTAAATACTATGGCTTTAGCAAATCATGTAACTAACAAAGTTTCAGTAAATTTACATTTTAATAGAAACAGTGCAATTTAAAGTTTTAGAAAAAAAACATAGCTATAGCAAAAACCATCTTAATCAAAACTGCTAAACAGACTGTTGATATCTGCTCTCGTTTGAACTTAAAAAAACACCGTCGAAAAAAAAAAAACAGTAGAAACGAGAGAGCATGACCTGGCTGTTTAAGTGGCAATTGTTTATGAGTTTTAAAGTTTTTTTCATAGCTATGAGACTTCTACCAAATTTAATTTCGTAAAGTCACGAACGTACTTGCCTGCTGCACGGGGACTCTTAAAAACACGCTGTTATGGTTTCAACAGCTTTCTGTTAAAGACAATAATCCCTCAGTTATACCACATTTGCGAGGATCATTACTTTTAACTCCGGGTCGTTAGCTAATTATTTACGAAACTATACACATACTCGTTTGTCAAGAGGAAATCAATAACATCTATTTCAACAAAAGTTAAAGACGGGGCTGTATTTTTTGTCTGACTAAATTACTTCACGTGCGTTATCTTTATATATCTACGTGAAAATATCCTACGAACTATGTACCTAAAGTTTAAAAAATAATAATTAGCGCGCTTGTTTTAAATTGAACGAGGCTAATCACTGGTTAACAACTAGCCTCACATTCGGGACGACCCGAGTGCTATTCTTCGTTTCCCGTAGTTAGAGACCGGAAAAATACGCGGGTTCACTGACCTGTAGGCTAGTCTCCAAGAATATATGTGATATCGTGCAGACAGCAGCTGTTTATTAGCTGCTCGCTGACACTGTGAAATGAGCCTGTATTCGGTTACAGTTTTATTATTGGCTCAGCTACTAACAGGAAGGGCCGAGTAAGTCAACGGCCAATTGAGAACGTGAAACATACCTATAGTTGCTGAAATTCTAGTCTGAACCTAAAAGAAAACGCGAATTTTTTAGGTCTCTACCCATATGACTTTCCGGAATCGCTTGAGGACAACATTGTCATAATTCCTTCCCCATTTCGACAATATACGTCTACCAATACCTTTGTGATGTTTGAGACGCGTAAAACCCTATAAATGGATGATTTTCGGGCTCCTCGTATAAAAAAAGCTAAAAACAGAATTTTCAGACTGCCGTATGGGGGCAAATACCAATCGGATCGGAAAGACACACAGAAACACGCGTTGAAACTTAAAACATTAACTAGAGTAGAGTCGATATCACAATTCATGTGCCGGCCGGCGTTGTTCATAGCACCTCATCGATTTTTGCATCACACACGAAACGCCCTTCACCAGGCAGTCGCATTAACATTACTTAGTCTCCTTTGTGTCAAAGCTGCTTTCAGTGGCTGAAACTTAAGGCTACGCCTGGTAGTTTTACACTGATTAAAAAATATTAAACCAACATAATTTTCATATCAAAGAATCCTTACATTGTTTTGTAACGAATATGTCATAATTTGACACCCAAAGTATCGCCAATTCGGTATAAGCCAAAATTAAGGAAAATAGTATTATTTTGTAAAACGCGTACACAGAATTGTGCATCGTTCAACAGCTTTTAATATTAGATTTTTCTTCAAAACATTGCGTTAAAAAAGATTTGAATATTTTTCACCGGTGTGAAAACAAACTACCTACTGTTGCATAGCCTTAAGCAAAGACCAGAAAGAAAGAATGTATGTATGTTGAGTGTAAATACACTGGTTAATGAGCTCCCTAGTTATTAAATAACCACCACTTCAGGATGATACGTTGATTATAATTTCTCAAAGAATAATATACCTACGAACTTCTTTGAAGACAAATGCCGTTTCTCTGTTAATATAGTCAAATGCCTTATATAATATATATGCTATAGTTGAAGTTTTTATACGGGAGGAGTATCGTTACGATTATAAAAATATTTGGAATTCAACGAAGTGTTGTAATATAGCGCCATTATTTGTAACACATAGGTATTCTTCTATTAATCAAATAACTTATTTATAGTAACCTGACCTTTGTGAATACGTAGCTCAATTAAAATCATTTAATAACTTTTTTTTTTGTGAGAAAACCGACTAAAAGCGAAGCGCATTTTTGTATTTTCTGTATCTTTTTCTCTTCTGCACTCACGCATACTCCCCCATCCGTTTATGTCACCCCTTGGTTTCCAAACCTCAGTGTTGTGTCTTCTCAGACGAGAACACACCCAGCTGTCGCTCAATGTGTACGTTCATCGTCCGATATTCAGGTCTCGTTTAAGAGGCACGTGACCTATAAACGGCGTTGTAGCGCCTATTCTTTTCTATACGAAACAGCTGAACTTATTCACAATATGCTTACCCACGAAAAGAACACACGGCCAAAATTAAGCTTCTATCATTAAAAAAATGCAACATTATTAGAAATATGTCCTCCCCCCCCCCCCCGAAATGACTAAATACTGAATTTTTTTTAAGACAAATTTAACTAGCAACATTCACCCAGATTCGTAAAACACAACGTTGGAAGCATGCATTGGACTTATTACAAACTTTCTACAAATAAAATGGTAGGGTCACCGTTTTAAGTACCATAAACGAAAACACCGCACGCCATTTTGGCGAGCCGCGAATAGAAGGGATGCTGTTACCGTCGAGTGTGGAAAGCTGAATATTAACTCGCTGTCTTCGCGCATCAAACGCGGAATTTTACATCAGGTGTATAACCCTCTTAAGTAAGGTTGTTCACGTGGCAAAAACGGATAAGTTTATGTTTGTACGACGTAGTGTTAGTTTTACAGACGTTTATTTTGACTACATGTTCAACTCTTTAAACCTTTTTGGCTCTCATAGTCTGCCCATAGCGGCAGGTCAAAGTCAAAATTTGCAAGTTACGTGAACATGCTGATAACAAAAACCAACTGACTTACGCGAATGAAATAATCTATACACTGAAGTTAGGTAGTGTTGGTCACGTGCTAAAATATTTAAAATCACGCAATGCAATTCCTTTGTATTTTTAAAAGAATTCTAAAAAATAACGATAATTTTCTTTATATGCGGCAGTTTTTGTTGATTGTATGTTGGTGAGCTTGTAAACCGTGTTTTTATAAAGCATGGTGTCTTAACGACATTCCGCCATTGTCCGAGATGTGTTTTCACTTCGCGAATTGGCATATTGGGTATAGATGGAATAGTTTCGTAAAAAGGCGTATTCACGAACACACTGTAACTAATTTCTGGCGCGGAGCTGGCGGCGCCCTTAAGAGGACTCATAACCTTCGCTTCGAATTAAGACTATTCTCGCTATGAAGAAACTATTTAACGAACATTGTATTTGTATATCTACGAAAAAAACACGCGCATTTCAAACTATGTCCCAATAATTTTAAAAAAATCGGCACGTTTATTAGATTATAAATTTCGAGGTTCCTCAATATTGCGAAAAATGGCTTTTACAGATTGTCGTATCTAGAAAAATATCCAGGATTCGTAAAACACAACAATAGAAACGAGCTTTAGACTATGAATTATGCTAATTTTACAGACATCAGTTATGCACGCTGAGCAGTTTTCGAATAAGCCTGTATCGCCCGAAGGTCTGACACCGAGTGAGGTGGCTCAACGATAACACGTTTGGACTCGCATTCCATGGTTCGGTCTCCGACACCGGTCATGGTTTCTGGAAATTGTTCCAAGCAAATGCTGGGATGGTTCCTTGGCAAAGGCCATGGCCGACCCTTCTGTCAGTTCCTGTCATTGTACTAAATACCGAAGCTCTGTACGTCGTCCGGTGGCTTCGGAAGAAAGTCACCTTAAGGCGGCCGCCTGGTGAAGGGTATGTTTGTGTGTGAGGCGAAAATCGATGAGGCGCTACGAGCAACGTCGACCGGCATACGTATAGGCCAATAGTCGTAAACGCGCGCGCAGTGTTCCCGTCGTATTGTTTTTACTGAGGGACTTTAAGCGGTGACCCTACCATTTTATTGAGCGCCTCACTGTAGCAAAGGCCAATGTACTTGAAGACCTCAATTTCGAACAAATCCGTTACACATATCTTGAGACAACCAGGTTAAAAAGCCGATTTTACCCATGTTTGAGGACTTTAAATAATGCTTCCAATGTGTGTGGTATCTTGAAAGTCACATTCACAAGTCGCGTGAAGTGTGTTTTCTATTTCTAGATAAGCGCCGGGGGCGCACATTTACTGGTCTCTGAGAAAAAAACGTAACTCCGAACACGCTGCACGCAGTTCGAGCGCCAACCAGGCAGCCGCCTTAACCCACCGATCCTCTTCTACTCCGTGGCGGAGTGGTATAGTTTGTCTCACATAAGAAAGCAGTTTTTGACAGTTCTAAAAGACTGTCCCATGTACAAATTTCTACATAAAAGTACTTCATTTTGATGTCCTGCATAGTTTGAAAGTCAGCTGAGTGTGTTTGTGCAAAAATCACGTATGGCAGAAGAACTGCTCTTCTACGGCAACAACTGTAAAAGAGAGCTGTCAGCACATCTGTCAAAGAGTATAATTCTTACATGGTACGGACTATGTAAGAGGTGAGGAAAGGGTTACGTTGTTCCTAAGAAGGATGCAAGAAGGCGGGACATAATAAAATTCACCACAAACAGCGGCACGTCAGTGTGTGAAGGTGAAGAGCGTGTTAGAAGGAGTTTGTGGGAGGATGAAGGCGAAGGTGGGAGAACGTAAATCAGCAATTTCACGCCGGATCCAAGGAGGAATGTGCGAGCATTGCTGGTCGGCGGCGCGTCAATAGTCGTGTCGGAGGCAGACGTTGCCGTAGGACACGGTCTTCCCGACGACAATAGGTGACGCGTGCCTGGAGCGTTCAGCCAGACATTGGCGTCGCTGGAGCCCCTGGCTGGAGATCGAGGACCTTGTCTCCGGCCTCACACAATTAAGGGCCTCGTCTACCACGTGCTTAAAATGAGTTGCAGAGTGTTTGTAAATACGTTTTTTTTTTTTTTAATAAACTACTCCACAGATGCCCAATGTGTGTATGTACGAAAATAAATCACACTCCAAACGATGACTGAGCAGTTTCAAGGCATAACGTCGGTTAGAAAAACCATTTCGGAGCTCCTCAAAATGGCTAAAAAACAGCTTTTTCAACTTGTTATATCTGGCTCACGGGATTCGTGTGAAAATACTCTAGGAGCATGCAATGGACTTTGCTTAAAACTTTTCACATTAAAAATACGGGGTCACCAATGAAAGTGTCAGTCAGGCGAGGTATATACGATACCACTGCACGCCGTTTCATTGTCTTGCGGTAGAGGCGATGCCGCACCAGATGAGCCTGTCAACATCGCCCTTGGCACCGTGCCTCACTCACACAAACACACGGCCAGTAGGCGGGCGCCTGGTGAAGGGTATGTTTGTGTGTGAGGCGAACATTGACGAGGCACTACGAGCGACGTCGGCCGGCGCATGCACTGTATATTGTGAAATCGCGAGTACTCCAAGAGTTGTAAACGCACGCGCAGTGTTCCCGCCGTAACATTTTTACTAAGGGACTTCAAGCGGTGACCCTATCACGTTATTGAACGCGTCACTGTAACAAAGTCCAATGTGCTCGTAGACAGTCGAACAAATTCTTCCCGCCAGGGTCGGTCCCCGGATTTTCGCATGTGGGATTCGTGCCGGACGATGCTGCTGGTCGGCGAGTTTTCTCGGGAATCTCCCGTTTACCCCGCCCATTCATTTCGGTGCTACTCCTCTGAATCACAGACCCGGAAATTTCGCGGGTTCAACGACCAGACAGCTGGACTCCACAGGCACGACCTACAGTAATTTTCATCACCATGTTTTTATTTTTTATTTGTGCCAGATATATTTTTTCGTATTTTAGACACAAAATGTGACAAAACTTTGCTCTTATGAAATTTTTTTTATCTCGCATCGTTTTCGCGCAATGCTTGTTAAAGTCAAACTTTGCATGTTTCTGTTTTAAGAACTACGCTAAAGCCAGCTGAAAAAATTCACAGTGGATAAAAACGTCACAGGCTACAATGTCACGTACATAAAAACGAAGAGTAAAATCTTTTTGTATTTAAAGAAAATGCTGACATTTGAAATAAATAATTTAAAAGTTCAATATTTTTCATTTTTCGCACAGGCAGTGAATGCAGATATTTCGGCTCGTGGCACTGAAAGGGTTAAGCTAGTGTGTCGCAGAGTGTCCCCGAGTCCAGTACAAGAATCTGGCGTAGCTAGGGAACGTCCTCGCAAGCAGTCAGTTGGCAGACTCCCACGCGAGCCGGCCGCGTTGGCCCATCGCGCTATATTAGCGCCGGCCATCACGTATTCCGGGCGCCGCTGTTGCGTCACCGAGTTGCGGAACACCTTCGCGAGGGATCCCTCTCCCCTCCCCCCCCCCCGCACATCCCCACCTCCCCCGCACGTGTTATCAATAACAAAGAGAGGCGTCCCTCCCCCCTTACACTCCTCCCGGGGGAAAAGGAGGACACATGTCTTCTCTTCGACGCTTTGAGACGAACACGCACGCTATACTCCGCTGCAGCCTGGGAAGACATTCACCTATAGCCCGTTTAAACCTAGGAGGGTTATTGGTGACAAACGGTCAAAAATGTTGTTTTTTTTACTTAGTATCTTTTATATTTATCTGGCTTTTCATCAACCACCAGTCTGACAAAACTGTTAAAACGAATGCAGTATATATTTAATAACATTAAGGTAATTATAAGATAATTTTTAATATTTATTTTATTTTGCGAAGCAAAATTTTAAAACTGCGTCTGCATCTTGTAATGCATTTTAAAGTCACCGTACACGTAGAAGACGTTTCACCAATGTTTATGAAGGGGGATTGTATTGGAACTATATAGTTAAATTTTGTAGTAAACTTCAAAGTACGACTAGCCAGAAAAAAAAACATCGGATTGGAAGTAAAGGATTTGGTAAATCGCGGATACTGTCTACACCACGTGAACCTGTGACCAGAACTAAGAGAAAAACACTCTCAGGTAAACAATCGTCAGGCCCTTTGTTTACTAGAGACATGGCATGTTAATGCTAACAACATACTATGCATTCTTTCTTTACTGGCATTGTGGATCTATCTCGTAAACTATGGGCACTATGAGTTTGTACCAAAGAGTATTTTCTGCTTAGTTTTAGTCACTTTTTTACATGGTGCAGTCCATATATGCGAATTTCCTGACATCTTGTACAGAATATAGTGAGACACACTCCTGTGATTTTAGCCGAAGTTCAGAACATGGTAACAGGTAGACGGTATACGGCGCCAGGTGGCACAACTTTAATATATTCGGGAGGATCCAACTTCGAATCCCAACTCCGGGCATCGTGATTTCGGTTGTACCGTGGTTTCACGAAATTACTCCAGGCGAAATCTGGGAAGATTTATTAATACAGACAATCGCGTATTTCCTGTTACTGTTTGTAAAATAGGCTTTTCTTGTTTCATAATCTATAACGTTCTTTCGACGAGAGGTTAAGATGGTAGTTTCCTTAACATTGTATATTAAATACACTTTTCTTTGAATTACATTTATATCGATTATTTAAAAACAAAACCAAGTAAGGCACGTGGAATATTTTGATAAGTAATTAAATGTCAAATTTCGTTATTTGTCAGCACTGTTGTGATCTGGGAGCTTGTAAAGAGGGATTAACTAATTAGTTAGGGATTTCAGTGTCACACCAGACATTATGGTTGAAATAAAGCACACTTAATCTTACGAAAATCTATTAAGTACTGATGCACGTCTTTAGTGATTCTAAATATCAAAATTTAATCATAAAAATTAGTTACGAGAAGGAGAGCATAAAACCAACATTTCAATAAAAGTACCCCCTTAAGCGCTTGTTCCTATTGTACCTACCTTCGCATTTAACTAATTTTTTTGGCACATGTTGGTATGTCTGATCAGATAATGATACCGTAGCTTTCACGTTAAGATGACACATAACGCACGCACTAAAGAAAATTATCAAATCCATCTTTCGGTTGGTGTCGTGATGGACGGAAAACGCATCTTCTTTATTTCTAGCTGTTTTTATAGACCCCATAATAAACAGCCATCCAGTTATATCATCTTAATAGTTCGTGCTACAGAAACGTGTCAACTATGTTGTTTAAAATTAAAATATGATGTGAATTTTAAACTCATCTTACGTGAGCTTGGATTTCTAACTTTTAGATCGGATTCATTTTAACAACTTTGTGGCAGTACACTCGGTACATTTTGGGTCTCTTCGCTGATAACTAAACACGTGACACTCCTCTTGATATATGCTGAAGTTATAACTGAAAAACAATCAGTTACCACGTACGGAGTAAAACAATTTTGGGGCTAGACGGGTCTAGCCTGCACACCAAAATTTTCATCTACGTTCGTATAACTACGTGTGTGTTGATTGTATTTCAGGTCGACGATACTTTGAAAGAAAAAAGTTCTTAATTTTAAGCAGATTTGCTGCTAATATAACATTAGTTATTTAGCCTTCTAAGACCCCCGAGTACAAAGAAACTACGGCCATGTAATACGCGAATTGTTTTAAGTTGTCTGTACAAATAATTCTAGAGAAACCAGTACTCCACAGTTTTAAGAAAGCTCGTATCGGAAAAATATCCCGACTTGGTACTAATGTGGCACATCAATCACTTATAACAACCTCGGAACAAACCAGCCCAGACGCTCAACAAAAACAATCAGTTCGCTGCACGACGTGTAGCCAGTAAATTATTAGCCCCGCTCCGAGTACATCACGCAGCCAATAAGCGATTCATTAGGTATTCCTGCATCAAGGCTGCCTCCATGCATTTTCGGTTTCAAACGCCTACCTTCACTGTGTTCTCACAAGATTTTCTCCATAACTGCCCGTTAAAAATTTGTTGCAGTTCTTGAAATACTAGATTCGTTTATAAACAGCACATCTCTTCTTTTACGGAGTAGTAATTGTATTACGCCATTGTTCACATCTGCAGTTTGATAAAAGTTTAATGTTCATAGAAAAGTTTTGCTTAAAATATTAACAACGGCAAAGTGGCTGTTTTTTAGAAAAAAAAATTTTGTTTAAGTATGCATTGATTGTAGCCAAAATATGTAATACTACTAATATTGTTTAACAGTAATTTTTTTAGTAAAGTAAGTAGTAGTTTTTATATGGCAAACTTCGTGTTAAGAAAAGTTAGGACATTTGCTACAAATAAAACAAAATTGTTCTCAAAGAAACTTTCTGAGAAAAGGATTACAAAGTTCAAAATGTACATCAAAGAAATTGTTTTATTTGTTAAAAGAAAACGCTGTACTCCGTATGCTCGGTGTACCTGTAGAGTCTCATCAGTAAATAATGACTTCATTGAGTCGTTAAGGTCATTCTTTTGCGTTATTTAGGTTTACAGCAAATGTACACTTCTTTTACCGGTGATCGTGCCGTGAGCCTGCACCAGTATTACACGCAGCGTAGTGTGCATTTCATAACTGCCAGTTATAAAAAAAACCTTATTTTAATAATCAAACTTTAATTCATAGACAACTCTGTGAAATTACAATGCATATGCATTGAATGCTGAACTCCAGATACAAGAGACAAGTTCCAGTCGCCATTGAAAGATGGCACAGGATGACATCCTAAGATGTAATGGTGATAAATAAAAACAGGAGTAGCCTGAGGAAATCATCCGACAATGGAAACCTTCCTCGAACGTGAAAATCCGTGTTTGTACCGGCCGGTTACTGGACACGAATCATATAGAGTGCAGTTGCACTAACTTAATTGTAAATTTTGACGAACTGATATTATAATCCGTCGTTGAAATGCCAGAAAAGTAATGAATAGTTTCAGGATATAATAGGATGTTATAGTGACTGAAAGACTTTGCAATGATCTGTTGAAGTATATACATGGCAACCAAAAAAAATCTATAATTTTCTGATTCAAAGTTACGTGTGAAGACGTATACTGAGATAACTAGTCACTAATATTCATTTAATAAATAATATATACCAGGCCTACACATAAGACGTCCCGCTGGCTACATTTGTCCCTCAGAATGAATTCTGTTAGCCCTTAAATATTGTACAGAATTAAGGTAGAAACCATATTGAATAGTTCGAAGAAAATTACTTAAATGTTAATTCAGTCGTCGTACTCTGTATCTCTGGGAATGATTTATTTTTTATGTTAATAAATTTATACGAAATTTATTAAAGCAATGTATATACAGGATGTTTGGTAATTATAGGTACAAACGAAAGGAGTGTGTCGAGGACGATTAAACATGCAAAAAATACTAATAAACATAGGCCCGGAAACTAATACATTTCAATATGACACACGTACTTGTTCAAAAATTCCAGGTGTGTTCCGAATGCAGTGGCAACCATCCACAATGCGTTTCTATAGTTCGTGGACACAACGCAGCCACACTGCATTTGCTGTTGACTGTGGGATCTGGTGCCTGGTACAGACGGCGGTAACAGTGTTGCAACATTGCCATGTTTGCACGTGTCCATACATCGTAACGGGAAAACCGTCGTCTACGGGACCTATGTTTTTTTTTACCATTATTTGTTTGTTTCATCGTCCTCGACACACCCCTTTCGTATGTACCTATAATTACCGAACCTCCAGTATTTGGTCTACTTTTTCTGCATTTTTTCTTTCACCACACGAAACACACAGAAAATTAACTGCTGTTGCAATGCTGTTAGGAAAATGTAGAGTGAAATAAAATATTATTGTTTATTTACTCACCGAGAGAAAATAGTTATTAGGGCGGGGAGTGGGGAGGGAACAGGATCCACAGAGTGAAGTTTACCAAGTAGTAATCACCGAACAAAAAATACCTCAGAGTAAGTTAATTTATGTGAGCGCACAGGCCAACGCCTTAATCGGAACATTAAACCCGGCCATCAACTTCTTTGCCTTGTACAGTTGTGCGAGCAAGCGAACGTTTTGTGTGCGAACGTGGCTGTGTGTGTTTTTCGCTTGCACTTTCTAGCTCGTCCGAAGGTTAGGTCTTTCCCTTTCGTTTCGAGCCATCCTCGCAATAACAAGACCCGAATTACGAAACAAACCCCGTCTCCTTCCATTCCCCCTCTGCGATACTTTTCCAATCCCCCCTCCCCATCGCCCACACTCCAACTGACAACGTCTCAGAACTAGCGCATCAAAACACAACTGAGCCCACTGGTGGTGTCAGACGTTGCCAACCGCACGAAAAAAAAATTGTGCCCCACGAGTTCAATTGCCACATATGCGCTCCATTAACTACGGGACAAGTAATATAGGCATGGATTACATTTTACACTTAAAAAAAAACACGCGTAGTGGCTAGAGAACTCACCTCTCACCAAGGCGATCGTTATTCGATTTCCGACAGGGTCAGTCGTCATATTTTTTCAGTGTTGCCAAATGTGTAGATTTCCACAAAATGTGTGAACTTTCAAGTGGCTTGTGGAATTTTGTGTGGACTGTATGTCTGTGTGGAATTTGTGTAGAATGCTCAATTTTAAAACAAAACTTTCTTATAAATAATTTTATCATTTATACGTGTACAAACACGTATGAGAACATTTACGGATTATAACTGAAAACAAAGTGAAAGCATCACAATTTTTTTTTTACATTCACTTTTCGCAGATTATTGAGGTGAACTCGCTCTGTCAATTTGCCAGCAAGGTACAATACGTAAAACAAGGACGTTTCCATTTTCCGTTGAGTTTTTCACTACGTGTGGAATTTAGCTGTGGATTTTGGAATAGTTGGTCTGGCAACACTGGATTTTTCGCATGTGGGAAACGCGCGGAGGTTGCCGTTGGCCAACGGGTTTTTCTTGGGGTATTCCATTTTGCAAGTGTAGCCACTGAGGTTATCTGCTTGAAGGTACGTGTCCTAACAACAAAATATGTAGCTGTAACTGCATTTACTGGGTGTTTGTGATGATTTTAGAAAGTCACGCACACTTTAGAACGCCCACTTCAGAACACGGGGTTTATATAAGCCTTACTTAAGCGTGTTCAAGTGGGGAAACGCAATTTTATGTTTTTATGAAGTGGTAGTTTTGTAGACGTTGCTTCGGAGTACATTTTCCTCTTATAAAAATTTATCTCAGCCAGTTTTCCCATAATGGCACTCAAGGCCTCGCTCTTTAGTTTTGAAAGTGAATTCGAAAATGTTTATTAATACATGTATCAAAAACTCATTACCGCAGTTTCCAGACTTATATATGATCGTTTGTATCTAAATTTTTCTGTTGCAATTCACCAAACGGATTTTTAAACCCCCCACCTCCCCTGAAATATCATATATTTAGTGGTCAAAATGAAGCATTATAATTTATTGATAGCAAACGGTACATTATTTTAAAAATCGTTCTGGCAAAATTGTGTATCGTATGACTGTAAACAGTCTCAGTTTTTTTTTTACATTTCGTTAAAAAAATTTTTTTTAGTTATTTGCAATTGTTTGAAATAAATGAAAAGGCCGTGGCCTTAAAAAGTGAAAATTGGCACGTCTTTAGTTCTTATAAGCCGCTAAACCTAATGAAATAAAAAACTCACACTGAAACTACACGTCACGAGCTCCTGCCTGGCGTGTTTTATAATACATTACAAAAAAACGTTTTGCATTAAAAATAATTTCTGGAAATTTGTTTTCATTTCTATCTTATCAATAAATATGTATAAGTACAAAACTATTTTATTATTAATTTTAACACATGTAACACATGTAATTTAGTGTGCATTTTTAAAATTTTATTATGTTCATTGGTTTTTGCGTCTTGTAAGAAATATAAACGTGCAAATTTTTACTTTGAAGTGCCAATATAGGAAAACTGGTTGATCTAATTTTTGTAAGATGAAAATTGACTGCCGAGCAGCGCCTACAAAACCAACACTATTTCATACAAATATAAAATTATAATGTTTCCTCACTTTGACGCCCTTAATGACTTCAATAACTTATATTACTTATTTGACCAGTCAGTAGTTGTCTAGATTGAAAACATTTTTTTCCTAACGAAATTTTTCATCTCGTAACGAAATATTTTTTTACTCTAGCCAACCATCGACTGGTCAAATCAGTAATATAAGTATATCAAGTCATCGTGTGAAGCTTCCATATTCATTTTCTTCATCACTGATTTTGATGTGGTATAAAATTCATGTTCTGAAGCGGGCGTTCTTAAAGCGCGCGAGAACCTATCCCACAAAGGCTTCATAAATTCAGTTGCAGCTACCAATCGTGTTGTTAGGACAAGTACATGTGGCCGTCTGCCCAGGGCGCCGAGCTGTGAGAAGAAGTTTGGCCGTTAACAGATTATTCGAAAACTGCTCGTATCACACGAATGGATTCTGCTTAGGAACAGCAATTCATGTGTATACCCAATTCAAGTTCGCCAGTACTCGTTACAGCATATTATCTAGCGGCCTAAAATGACGGAAAAAGGTGTTTATGCGTGGCACAATATTTTATGTGGTACAGTTGACTCCCAATTATCCGCACTAATGGAGAAGGCCGATGCCTCGGATAATACAAAATCACGGATAATCCACTTTTACTACCCTTTCTTAGATCTCAATAGAAAGAAAATAGGTCAAATTAATTCCTACAATAAAATAAAGCAATTTACTACAGTAGAATCTCGATTATTCGCATTAATAATTATGTGGTGTGCGATTATAGTCTAAAAATACGAATTATATAAAAATTGCAGATATCTTATATATACAAGATAATAATCTCATCAATCCATTCATGCGCGGCAATCTCATAATCCATTTATGCGCAGGTGTAATTGTTTCGCCTTCGGGAAGAGACTTAAATCTTCTTCAAGCCTTTCAAAGTACGGTTACGGGCGTAACAGGTTAGTTAACATTATGCGAGTAATCACAGCGTGTATTTGTAATAAACCTTTTTTTATTTTTTTTTTCAACTTTTTTTCATCTATTTAAAGTGAAATATTTCCGCAAATCGGATAATCAACACACGGATAATCGGGATTCTACTGTATAGGCACATACAATACACCTTTATATTTAATAATACCTTGTAAAATGATAGGGTCTCCACTGTAAGTCTCATACCGGCGCGATGTCGACGATAAGACTGCACACCAGTTCAGCGACTTGCGCCTAGAGGCTCGTGCTGTCTCGTCCTTACTGCTCCCACACTGCTAGCCTCGAACGCACAAAATACGTTCACCCAGACGGCCATATTAAACTGTTTTCCTCTGAATGACCTTAATCTTTATTGGCGCAAAGCGTTTCCGTCGTCGATTATGGAACTGCGGGACTTGGAGCGGTATCCTTGTAATTATTTCACTGAAGCTTTCTTCGTATCAGTCTAGTCTTTGTACTGCATTTTTATTTATATCGATGTTATGGAAGACATTGCATTCGAATTAAAAGAGTGTTTATTACATGCTGCAAAAATTTTTAACGGCCAGGCAGGTGGGCCTTGTGATTTCCTGTCAGCAAGACAATAACAAAAAAAGAAAGAAAAAAACTTGATGGCCACCAACAAAAATATATTGTCATCATGGAACGCACTAAATTTTATTATTATTTTTTGCTACACAAACACTTATCGCTGTCCCCAGGTAGGTTTTGCAGTTACTATAAAAATTTAATTATAAAAAATTAGTGAGATGCAAACTGACAAAAATTTTTGTGGGCACCGTAACATAAAACTTTTCCAGAGGGTTAATGGCGCAGCCTACCTCGCGCTTAAAATGAGTTGTAGTACTATCGCAAATACGTTTCTTTACTAAACTATTCCCCGTGTGCCCATTGGGTCGACGTACGAAAAGAAAATACACGCCAAGCGATGGCGGAATGGTAGTTTCAGAACATCACTTCAATTGGACGGAGGGAATCAATCCACAAATTACAGGAGTTGAGATATTCAAGATCTAACCTACTGTGTCCATATAAACCTTGTAGAACCCCCTTTTTCTGGCCTATTTTTTTAATATTATTAAATATTTCTTCTTCTAGGATATACTTCTTCCCTTCCTCTACTTGGAATGATTATCTAAAAATGAATTACTTCGTGGACTGGTTCCATTCTGCTTAACTCCTTGAAATGGCTAAGAACATTATTTTCAACCTGTTATGTCTGAGAAACTACTCACTGGATTCGCCTGGAACTACTCTAGAAATATACTATGGACTTCGCTTAAAACTTTTCACCAATAAATTATGAGGTTACCCCTGCAAGTGTGAGTCAGGCGAGTGATCCACAATACCGCTGCACGCTATTTGTGTCTTACAACAGAGGTGATACTGCACAAAGCGCCCTTGGCACCGTGCCTCCATTACACAAACATACGGCCAGAAGGGGGACTGTTCGGCAGTTTTATGGTATTTTCCATTTTTGAGCCATAGCATTTATTCAAATTGTATTATCAAAATTTTCTTTTCTACTAACCATAGGGTATATTCTTGGCAAACTGCTTGACATAAATAAGAATGGAATAATTTATTAATTTGACATGCAGAATCATTACAAGACAATTTTCGATAATTAACCTATAATTCTCTTGCAATGATTCTGCATGACAGATCAATGAAAGATTGCATTATTATTTATGTCACGGAGTTCACCAAGGATATACCTGTGGTTCGTCGAAGAGAAAATTTTCATAATACAATTTGAATAAATTAGGGCCTATATGAGTCAAAAACTGAAAATACAATAAAATTGTCCAACACTCCCCCTTAAGGGCTTGTTCCTGAAATTTTTTTTTCAGACTGGTGACAGTAACTCAAACATTTTTTAACCAAAAGTTTTGAAAAAAATTTGAGTCAATGTGCAGTCACACGATACACAATACTGTGGATTAGTTTTTAAAAATAATGTACCTTTCGTCAGCAAAAAATATTTTGCTTCATTGTTGCTTATTTTCACGACAAAAAACGTAGTACTTTGGGTGATGAAATCTAAAAAACCATTCAGTAGATTTCTACAAAAAATTCAGCTACAAATTATAACATATAAGTGTCAAAACTGTGGAGCAAAATTTTGATATGGGTATTAAGTAGCAATTAAAAAAATATTTTCAAAATCACTCCAAAACACGGTAACAAGGTCTTAAGAAAACATCCATAAGGTACTCTAGCAATGTGTGCTACGCCGAAATGAACAAAAACAAAGTGGTGGCATATCATATGTAAGTTCGGCTTATACTGAACTACATATGATGAAACATGTTATTCCATGCCTTTGCTATCACCATTTCTCGAGGGTAAACAGCACCCTTAAGGTATAGCAGGCGTAACGAACCGCCGATAGCGAGATCTTCATAAACGAAACCACAGAGGGAATCGGCCACGGCCTATAGTAAGTATAGATTCCAGCTTTCGTCTTGTGATTTCGTGAAAACACATACGAAAAACCAAATCACGCAATAGAACTCGAGATCTCCAAAACGTTTGTTACCGTTGCTCCATTAGGTTCGTTCCGCTTCCCACGGCGAATCCATTGGATGCCAATAAAGAGTTGCCTTTGTCGACCACTGAAAATTTAATCGACTCCATTAAGATACGTTTTTCAGTGTTGCTTGCTGTTGCAACCATAAATTTTCTTAACCATGTCTCGACAACGTACGATGTACGTACTTGCCTGATTGGTTTTTAATGGTTTCAGCCAGGGTGGTCGAACGATGTGCCGATGTTGAGCAATTTATAGATGCTGTAAAAATAGCGAGTTTGGTGGCCGCCAGGCCTTCGTGCAAAGTGAGACGTTATCTTTGCTCTCAAAATTCGTTACATGTAACTGTATTTATAAACTTTTTTATTTGCTAGTTTACTACATCCGTGTAAAATAAGCTGCGATCTGAACTCTTTTAATGTGTCAGAGAATGTGTCGTCGTGAAACAATTTGGCAGAACTTGTTAGACCCAGATGCGTTTTACTTAACATTTTTTATGATTTTCTTAAATCACTCTTTGCTAATGCAGTGATCGTCTCTCATTACAGACCATCGCCAGTTGCGGTTATGCCTACCGTGTATACCTTATGCGCTTTTGAAAACTCACAAGCACAGGGTAGGTCAGTCAACATTTTATGTTTAAGGTATTCGAAATTTTAACCGAATTTAATATACCCGTGTTCGAAATTTTATCTCGATCAACTCCCCACCTACCCTGCTCTCGAGTAGGGTTAGTGGTGGTAAGGTTAATTCTACTACAGGTTAGAAAGATCAATGTTCAATGTTTGACATAGGGAATATTTCTGCAATTTGTATCGGTAATGGGTGCAAACCTACCAACCACAGAGATTTCCTGACTTTAAGTTACATTATGTTGATAATTTGAAAGGCGAAATTGGTTTCTTTACGAATTAAAATTAAGTTAAATTACTTCTGGCATTTCCGAGCGAATTTAAATTAAATTTTACAACGGTTGCGTATTTTTCTGGTTCCTTAGCGATAGCAGCGAAACTAGCGGCAGAAATGTTCCCCGTACCAAATTCTCCCATAAGAAAACACATTTTCATTCTAACCTGTAGTAGAATTAACCACAGTGGCGGTTAGCAGACGAAAATCACCATATGGCGCGAAAAAATTTGGACAGTAAACATTAATCAAAACCACAACGATGTGAAACTGAATAAATACACTGTGCTCAAAACATCGTAGAAACACGCACGAAACTAATACTATATTTACATATAAGTAAAATAACGTGTAAATAAAACACTGCCGACGTAGTACTTAACAAAATATTTATCTTATAGAAAATGTGTATGTGTGTAGTTACAAACATAAAAGTTTTAGACACCAAATGGATGAACTATGACAACACAAATAACGAGAGCTACTAATGGATGTGAACACAGACAAGAGACAACACAGACAGAATAACAGACGAACAAAATAGTAGGCTTCTCAAGACAACAGATGCGACGTTTCGGGAACTGGTATATGTTACCGTCTTCAGGCACATATACAGAATGAGGAACTCCAGTTGACTGGCTGTGTTGGTTTGAATCTGTTTTAGTCCTTGTGTCGTCTTCTAGGATATGACTATATTCCTTTATAAGGAATTATCTGTATATTTTATGGCTGTTGACTGCAGTTTAATGGCTTTTCTTCCTTTATTTTTAATTTTGTTTTTATGATTTCACGTATGTATAGTTTCTTTATTCCCGCCATCTTAAAACTCATAAAACTCATTAAATGCGTTCTTCATGTTCCTAACGTGATCGACAAAATCTGGTCACTTTATTGAGATATCTTACCCTACTTCAGCACGTGAGTTTTCGAAAAATACTTTAGCCACAAGTGAGGTTGTTTTACGCCCTGCACGTCGACAGATCACAGTTTATAGTTTATATCACTTTTCCTGAATCCTGGTGTCAGTTGCTGTTGAGTACGATTGTAGTCGCTAGCGTCAGATAATCACTTTAATGTAGTCAGCTGTTTCCCGGTACAAGATAACGAAGACATCGATGTTGTGGCAGACTTACGAAAATCTGTGAATCTATAATCCACGACCTTTGGTGTCTAAAATATGTATGCTTCCAGTGGATCATGGGTTATTGCGAAAATACGGATGAAACCTAGGGTCACTGAGCACGGTCGTAGAAGAACAGGTCTGGACACTCGCCTGGAAACTTGAACCCCTTGTTGTTTGGCTGCAGTTCGTCAAGTTCACGACAATGCTATAGGTTTTTGGCGCTGCAATCAGGGCTCGAGCTCCGCCCACTTCCCTACCACTAAGATAAACAATTTATCAAAACGTTTTTTTATCAATGTATGAAATACTTCCTGTGTTCAAAATCCTAAAGCATGGCTCCAGCAATCTTTATTTACTCTGTAATGTAAACGATGGAAAAAAGTGGGCGAAGTTTTGAGTCCGATAGCTCGGATTACAGCGCCAAAGAGTACAACATTCTCGGTAACTTGGTGAACTGCAGCCGAACAACAAGGGGGTCAAGCAAAATATATTGGTAGGCGAGTGTCCAGACCTGTTCTTCTACGACCGTGGTCACTGAGCAAGTTATAAGTAGGCCTAACAACAGTTCAGCAGCCGTCAACGGTGTGGCAGTATTCAGGCGTAGTTTTGTAACGTAGACGTTGGCCGGACTCTTCTTTTCGACGTTCTTCAGGGTTAGCTGACTTTCTGGGGCTCCAGGTCGGATGTTTGTATGGCTCCACCTTCCTGGACGTCTGTGAGGTAACAAATCTTCCTGAGGAAGAGGGGTGGGATTGCTGTTGTGGGGGAAGGGGGAATTCATCTCGCCGCTTCTTTTGTCCGGCGTAACAAAATGGTCATATTAATTCTGTTTAGCACTTTCTCCTTCGTTCCTCTCCGCCTCGGAGGACGGCCGGCGAAGCGTGTAATATACCCCGTGTGTTTGTGGAGGTGGGGAGGGGTGATGTTGTTTTGTTAATTACCCCGGGCCGCCGGCTGGAAAAATGGGACGCGTCCGCCCCCCAAACCCCCGCTTCCCCCCACCTCAAATACCCCTATAAGAATGGTGATGGCCGCTGGAGCGACGCGGACACAGAGCAGCTGACAATGCAGAGGCGAAACGGGCCGTAAGAAATATTCGGTTTCGATTCCCAGATCCTTGTTTTCGGTATTCTATGTTTATCCTAAGTCACTTGGAAGGTACTCTGATATTCTCCTTACTGGCCATGGCTGATTTACTGCCTGAGCCTGTCGCTCCTTATCTAATGTTCTCGCTGTTGACGAGATTATTCTTACAGGTTAGTTCAGAAACTAAATTTCAATAATTAATTTGTATGGTACATGAAAAGAGAATGTGGAAATTGAGTCCCTTGCTGGCCTTATAAGGTATGAGCATACTAGGCAAAACCTTGAAAACTTAAAAGGGTAGGCCTGTACAGAATGTTCGGAAATTAATGTTACAAACTTCTATGGGCAGTAGAGGGTACTGAGTAGACAATATTTTGAATAAGAAGCCATATCCGAAGACGTACTCTTTTCGTGCTGCAATATTTACAATGTGTCGGATGTGCCGGTGTTGTTTTGCAACCGGATAGGACGGTATGTGACGTTTACCCTGACACAGAAATTATTTTTTCCTACTGTTTACACAAGTGTTAGTGTGATAAATAAAAGTTTTTTTGGTTACGTGGGTATTGTTATCAAATAAATGTGACTTTCGTCTGTAATGAGTAGGACCAGGTAGTTTTCGCGAAAAGCTTTTTGCCCCATTTTGTTTCAGTGTCGTACGTGTGCACCTGCAGCTCAACTTAATGATTATTGCAGCTCAACTTAATGATTATTGCAGCTCAACTTAATGATTATTGCAGCTCAACTTAATGATTATTGGCAGAGTGTTTTTTTGCAGAGTTATTATTCATTTGACTGTGCCAATCAGTACATGGACAACTGTGACACAACACGTCTGTAATTTGCGGGTTTAACCTCCAGACGTTGTATGTTACGGTATCCAATCACTGACCACAAAGCAAAGATGCAGGTGAGCACGTAAGGCACTGAAACAAAGTGGTGCAAAAATATTTTCGCGAAAACTACCGGGCCCTAGTAATGAGTCAAACGTCACTTAATTCTGTACCTTACGTCACACCCCATCTGACATGGTGCTCTTCTGCCGGCATATTGTCTCTCGAAGTGAACGATGATATCTAACTCTGTGTTACAATGAACCTTCCTCATCTCTCGCAGTACTTCCCAATATTCCTTACACACTCTTCAGGCGGAATACATCCTCACACGAACTTACAATCTGACATATACAAGCAATGGTTGATTTTTGATGTCATTTGTTCAATTGCCTTGATGGGTAAACTATTTGTAACAGAAATACCGTATTTTGAGATTAATTTTCCTGGTTCATTTTTATATGAATAATTTGAAATGTATCCAGTAATTGATATTTTCAAAAGAAATATGTTTAAGCCGTGGCCGAAATCTCTTACTCAATACTCTGACGTCACATCCGAGCGCGATTGTAGACATGATGTCCACGAACGCATGTTATAAATTTTGTGAGGGGATTCCTTGTTAAAAATAATGTAGTCATATAACGTACATATTTGGTCGGAGAAAATATTAAGGAAGAAACTCACGATTGAAAATTGACATCAAAAATACACATTTGATAGAGTATCCGAAAGTAAGGAGAAATATGTAAATACATTTCGGGCGCGTTTTAATAATAAACCAGGTCTGTTTATGTGAAAAATGGTTTCGAGTACCTTTCTCCTCCAAAAAATAATGGGGCTGCTAAAACCTTGTACGTTGCTTGTTGCCTATCTGTAAGGCACCGCATTTTCTCTAAAACGGATGGTTTTGCGGCATGGCAACTCTTTTTATTCATTGGGAACTGCTACTAATAATTGTGTCATTTTATAACGAAAAATTAAATAGTAAAAACATTTTAAGGAAGAAAAACTTGACAGCCCCCATTATTTTCTGAAGCTGAAATGTATTCGAAATAATTTTTTGCACATTCTGTATTGCAGATCTTGTTGTTACTAAACCGCAGGTTATGTTAACAAATGTTGGTATTCACTGTCAATGTATTGTCACGAATTTTTCCGCTAAGGTTTGAGACGGCCAAAGAAACTTTCAGAACATAACTTTACCTCATTTTTGCAAGGAATATTCTCGCAAAATTTGTAACGTACTTTCGTGAACATCCGGTATGTGCTATTTTGTATGTTTGAAATATTTTTGCAATGGAAGGGAGTGATCATGGACTACACTATTTCTGCAGAAGGGATTTTTCTCATTCAGAAAATCACGCGAGGCAAAAAATAACCAATAGTAAAACTGAACAAGATTGTTTGTAATCTTAATTCGACTGTCCTGAGAATTTTTTTTTCATTTGTTGGTTTCTTGATATTTTTTACTTATGTGTGTTTGTTTGTGGTGTGTCTAAATAATTCCTTACCGAATGCAATCATTTTTTTCTGTATGTTTTCTGGGTACACTTTATTTTGGCTGGTTTTCCTATTTATTCTCACTTAGGTTTTCTGGATCGACATAATGCAGCAATGACGGATGTCCGCTGTTTAATTCAAAATGTGAAGGTATCTTCTACGTTAAACATAGCTTAGTTATAATTTATCCTATAAGTATAAAAGATAATCGTACTCTTTTTCTTGTGTATCGAAACAAATGTTTCATTACCAGAGACGCATCTCAGGAATAGATACTAGATTAGAGGCGTGTGCCACCCTAAGATAATAAGTTTCTTATTAAACATTTAGGCTTAAGGGATTCCTAATTTATAATAATATGTAAGTTGTTTACGTCTCATACGGAATTTTACATGAATTACTTAAATTCTGACAACCTAATGCTAGCCGTGCCAATGAAACACTTCGCTGTTCACGACACGAGAGAAATCATTTGAAAACTCATCGCAAGAGTAAAAAAATGTATAGATACTTTATAAAATTGAATAAAAAATTCTACATTTCAAAAAGGTGGCCAGAATAGAGTGATTTTACTAGGTTATGTCAAGAATGCACTAGAGATGGCCCGGGATAAAATTAGTATTTTTGAAACCCTAGCATTTTTCCTTTCAGATAATTTAAAGTTCCCGGCCCCTTTTTATAATGCAAACAAGTCTGTACCAATATTTTCCGCATAAGAGGTTGGAAATTAACTAGACAAATTATAATGCAAACATTTGAAATAATTTAAAATGTTCGTTTTAATGCCATTTCAAACAACGGTCTTAGATGTTGAAGTCATGTGTAGAGAGAGTACCTTTTTTCGAATTTCCAACGCGCCAAATTTTTAAGGAATATGTTAAGTATTTATCGAGACACTGCAAAAATATTTATTCGTATCATATTGTCTGTTTGTGATGTATACTATATGTGTATCTGTAACGCGTGCTTTCGTAAACCATTCTTCCTATTGCGATGAAGCAGGTGAGTTATGCGTGCAAAGGTTCCTGTCACTAAAATATGTATAAAAGGGGTGGGGTGGGGGCAAAACAGGGCAGGAATGCAGAAGGGGGTAACTAAGGTATATAGTAAAAACGTTTATTTATTTATTTTAATTTTTTGTAAAAAAATTATTTTTATAAGATATTTCAAATAGAAAATAAAATATGTTTACTAATTACCAAAGGTAGTTTTGAGTAATCAGGAGTAATCAGTCTGAATATTTGCACTTCTCAAAGAGGCTGTGCTAAATACTAAATAAAAAGGCGCATTAAATTGAAAACCACGCGAACGAAGTCGCGGGCAGTAGCTAGTCATCTAAGTTATAATGGCACGTCAACGACATTTTCTTACCTTTCTAATTTCAACGCTTAGGTGATACTAGAAATATTACATTTAGGTACAATTATAGTTCCTGGAATTTGAATGTAAACCGTTTATATATTCAATGACGCTATCGTCCAAAACCACTTACCTACAATAATATATCCTAATTGAGAGCCGGTGCCAGACTTCATGCAAAATTTTTCTTAATTTCTTCCTAAAATTCGGCAAGATTTAACTGAAAATATATCAATAGGGACGTAGCATAATAAAGACGTCAATTTTATTCAATAATATTCACGTAATTGTAAAATACAATGTTTCTGTAAGGGAACATTGGTGATGGTTCGTCGCATGGTTTATTAAATATATGAAAGTGAATAATTTTAACAGAAGAGGTGTAGCTACCTCTAAATTCAAAACGTAAATAACTGTTTTCTGGATGCAATATCTTCTGCGTAATTTAAATACATACGGAATACTTGCCTGTTTAAAATTTCGACCAATTATCACCTACGAGTCGTCAGGTGCTTTTACATCGATTTTTCATTGTAGCGATTATTGACATTCTGTTGTCTTCTTTGTGTGGATTTAGCGTCTGGTCAAAGAAAATGTGTCGTCGGTTTCGTCATGCGACGTCCCGATTAGTGGCGAAACGCCATTTTGTTGGTTTTTGCAAGTTAAATCGTGTAGAAGATTTAATTTTATTTCGGCAATCGATAGGTCAGTGCGCAGCAACTTGTTCTTTGAAAATATATATTAAATTTGGCGGAAAAAATTAAAGTATTGTTACATTTTAAAGTAGCAACTAAACAGCGTAAATGCATCTGACAACTCATAGGTAGAGACATGAACTTTTCGCGAAAAGAAATTTGCCTCACTTTGTGTCAGTGACTTGTGTGCACGTCTGCAGACTTGCTTCACGGTCAGAGATTGGATGCTTTGACATTCGTGTGTCGTGGGCTTTTACACGCAAATCACAGACGTGTGGTGTTACAGTAACCTTATTGTGATTGGTATAATCAAATGAGAAACGTCACAGTTCAAAAGCACGCTGCCAATATATGTGAAGCAGAACTGCAGACGTGCACATAAGGCACTGGAACAAAGTGGGGCAAAATTCTTTTCGCGAAAAGTTCATGTCTCTACTCATAGGTCATACACTCGGCATAACGATCTTGTATTTCCTTCAGAACAAAATTCTAAATCCGTGCCTGTTTATTGCGACCGCTGCAGTGAGAGATCTTAGTCGTCGTCGTACTAGATGCAGAACTACTTCACTTTAAACGTGTTCAACTTTATGTAGTGGTCGCACGAGCTCCAAACACGTTCCGATCGCAGTACCTTCTCATTAAACGTAAACTAGTATCGTAGACAGGTTGTCCCTGAATAACGTTTAAAGCTCTTCGTCATGTTGTAGGCGATGCGAAGACGAGTAAAATGATACAGTACACGACTTGCGGTCGCAGAGGCTGGGAAGTACTTGTAAACTGACGCAAAAATAGTTGCCATCGAGGATCGCAAACTCGTTGAAATAACAAATCGCATTAGCGACGTCAAATAATGCGTACAAGTGGGCCGAGCTAACAATCCGGGGGGCAGCGGAGGTGATCGGTCGAATCAAGGAGATTCCGATTCGATGTCCGGTCGGGGTCACTGCCAGAATCTCACATGTTGGACTCGTATGTGGTGATAACGAAGATAGGCGGGCTTTTATCGGGTACTTCAGTTTCCTCTGTTCTTTCATTCCGGCCAGCTCCTTAATCACCGCAGTCACGCATATTCATAGTTGTTGCTATTTCAATGCAGATTACGACCCTCAAAGACCGCTATTAATGTGTCAATTTACGGGTACTTCCCAGCTTCTGCAACCATAAGTGTACTGTATCATTTTACTTAGTCTTCGCATCCCCTACAGCGTGATGAGGTGATTTTAACTTTATTTAGGGACACCCTTAATATTTTCGAAAGACATTGATCGTCGTATCTGATGCTCTCGTATTGGCTGCGTCGATTACAACGAGATGTGTAACAAATACTGATGTTAATTGGTGCGACATGTTGAACTCAACAAAACGTACTTTCATATTATACAAGCATAGCAAAATTGTGTTTACTTGCAATATAATAAATAAATTGTCACGAAAGCTGAGTGTCAGTGTGATTATTACATACGGAGTGTTAAATCTTGCATGTCTATATTTTGGGGAAAACATCCTATCTTCTAGAGGGGGAAAAATATATGTGAACACAGGTTCGAAAATTCACAATTTCTGCACTACGATTAGCAAAAACATGAACAATGACGTACGTTCACAAACCCATAAATTCTAAAAATTTAACCTTTGAAAAAAATTTCACTAGTCGTTACTGCGTATAATTCAGCATCAATTTTAGTTGCCTTACTGCTTTTGTGGTTGGCAGCAAAATTACGCAATATACTTCAGTGTATTTTCCTATTTAAATACAACCATACTGAAACAAAGCAACTGAAACCGACATAATCGTATTTTATATAAGTAATAAACTTTTTAATCGAATTGTGTAGATTCCTACTGACTTAACAACTTATCTTACACGCGCAAACATAAAGTGACGTGTCCAGAGAGGTTAGCCAGACATTTCCCGACATTAGCCGTTACGATACAAATTAGTTGAAAATAGAACTTTAACAGGGATTTTTTGAGTGTTCATTTTATTCTGAACCGTCTATATAATTGGTTTTCTTTCTATATAACTGTTAGAGCCACGATTTTGTCGCGAAAAGATTTTTGCCTCACTTTGTTTCAGTGACTCTCGTGCACATCGGCAGTTCTGTTTCAAGGTTATTGGCAGCGTGTCTATGTTCAGACACGTTTTTCATTTGACTGCACCAATCAGAATAAGATTATTGTGAGTCTGTACGTCTATAATTTGCCAAGGCAAGTGAGAGTAAAATCATCCAACCACAGACGATGAAGCAGAGCTGCAAGTGTGCACATGACGCATCGAAACCAAATGTTGCAAAAATCTTTTCGCCATAAAATCGCGGCTCTAATAATTGTTGGTTTTCCTTCTAGATGTGAAGATTCTCTCTCACCCCCCCCCCCCTCCGAAATATTAACATTCCGTTTTGCAGCATTCTGTACAGTACACTAAGTTCCTGGGATTTTTGAGGTTAAAGTTATTGATATTATTCGTGTAACCTTGCAGTCACGTTCAGTTTCAAACGCCATCAAACTGGCGGCCGAATGTCTTCAACGAAACACGTTTGAGACCTCTCATGTGACCGTGGCTCTTGATGCTTCAAACGAAGTTGCAGCAACTCCCAGGGTCGTACGAGTGACGCCAACGGAAAGTAATCGATCACAAGAGTCGACACGCAGCACTTCTAGCCCTAAATTACCGGCTGCGACAGTTTGATGGTGTTGAACGTTTGCTCCAGCAGGAATTATCTCTAGTCGTCCTTGGCTCAGGCACCCGCCAAGGACGCTCGTCGCGTCTCCTCCGTGGTTTTTTTCCCTTCCGTTCCGTCAACACAAATTGCCAATTCGAGAAGGTAAAAAAATAATATTAATATGGATTGGGTCAGAGGGGCGGCGTGTAACGTAGTCAGTGATCGAGAACGAAGATGTAGGTTCAAGGCGGAGATGCGCGTGTTCAGTGCCAGAAGGTAGTGTTGCCACAGAGAGACGGGAGTAGCCTCCGTTTGCCTCGTTGCGTCAGGACGACAGGAATAATTATGACACGTCTTCTTCTACACCACGACTGACGAGTACAGATGCATAGTGAGAGAGAGAGACAACCCTCAGGCCTTTCCCTTCTGCCTGTCGGAGATTCTTCACAGCATGAAGCTGCTTCCGATAATCCGGAACTTTCACTGTTAGTTGATGAAATTCAAAATTAGTTTCGAAATAGCGATAAAATTGAAATGCGCCGCAGAACACCGAAATTGAATGTGTCTTATAGTAAAACGAAACCAGCCCAAATCCTTCACATTTTTAGTAAGGTTGATTCTCGAGGAATATCCGTTGCACTCGGGCTTTCATCCTTACATATGTACTATGGTTGACATTAATTTTATGCTCCTTCTCCTGGGAATATAAGCTGCAGACGTAAATTGCCTTTGGTAACTATAAGCAGTATCTGCACTGAGACAATTGTTTTCCTAGTGCTTTCGTATTAATAGCGTTAAATAAATGTTTACTAGAGCTTACACAATATTTGGTAGGCCTACCCTAGGAAATGTACGAAACACCATTAAATTTGTTTTGGTCATTCCCACAAGATTAGTTGGCTAATTACCTACGTCTAGCAATAAAGAGTATTAGATAGACGCAACATTAATTATCTGTTGAATCAAGTAAGTCTTAATGGTTTAGCACGCTTTGGTACGCATTCACACCTCGAAAGTTATTTTGAAACTTAATGTGAAAATTTATTCAGTCGTTTATAAACTTATTTAATGATGTTCCAATCAAGCTCAATAAAACAATTCCCAACAGGAAACGAAAAATAATTACACAATATCACAGTAAGTTACGGTATATTTACATACGTCAAGAATATTCAAAATATATGTTTGCACAGGACAATTTTAATTTTAACATACAAACCCAATATTTTGGAACATTCGCAATTGCGAGCGAAAGTTGCTAAGTCGCCAAAAAATCTCGCATACCGAATATAGTTTTTATTAATGTTTGTTCCCTCGTGTTCTGTGTTGTGTGTCTTTAAGGACTTAGAAACATTATACAGAAATATCGTGTGTCCAAAATAATGCTTTGTTTTTTCATTTTTACTCCCTAGCTGAAATTGTCCAAAAATTTTATTTTCTCAACAAATCATCCCTCTCATTGTACTGTATGTTATGCTACCGGAATAACAATGACGAATGACAACTAACGTAAGTGATATTTTTGTTTTGTTGCAGTCGTTCTTCGGTCGGTCGTACAACAACCTGAGCTCTATCACTGAGTGCAAGAACAACGGGGAGTGTGTGATCAACAAGAAGAATCGCACCTCGTGCAAGGCGTGTCGCCTGAGGAAGTGTCTGCTGGTCGGTATGTCGAAGAGCGGCTCTCGCTATGGCCGCAGATCTAATTGGTTCAAGATACACTGCCTCCTGCAGGAGCAGCAACAACAGCAACAGCACCAGCAACAGCAGCAGGTGACGTCGCAACACAAGCCGCCGGCGGGGGGACACCTGGGCATGCTCGGCCACCCACAGTTCGACCCTCGGCTGCACCCGCACTTCGCCAGCCTCCATCACCACCATCACCACGCACGCCCCAAGGACGACTTCCTGCTGCAGGACGATTGCAAGACGTCCACCTCCCCGTCCGTCAGCTCGCCCGAGTCCCACCACTCCGACTCTTCGGCGGAGTTCTTAGACGCGCGGAGAGGCGCTGGCCTCAACAACAACAAGGGAGATCCGCCTCCCCCTTCCCTGCCGCCGCCGCAACGTAAGGACCTCTTCATGCCTCTGCCCTTCGCGTCGTTGGCGTCTCTGGGCCCCGTGTTCCCCCACCACGCGGCGGCGTTCCTGCCTTCCTTCTCACCGCCGCAGCAACATCCTCTCCTCTTCCCGCCAGCCAGCTACCTCTACCATCAACACGGTCTGCTCAAGACCAGCAACAACAACAGTCGCTTTGCCCACGACAACAACCACCAGGAGGCTTACTCCAAGAGGTTCTTCCTGGACGCGGTGCTGCACTCACAGCGGTCTTCGCCGAAGATGGACGACGAGGAGGAAGACCCGGAGGAGGACGGCAGTGGCTCGTCGCCCAGGCCTTCGGCGACGGCGTCCTCTCCGCCGCGAGGGAGGGAGGATGACGAGGACCCAGAGGAGGAGGAGGTCCAGGACAGTCCTATAGACCTGTCGATGAAGGGCTGCCAGCTGCGAAACGGGCGAGCCAGTGACGGCTCGACCTCTGCCGGCGACGACGCCAGCGTCATGGAGGAGGACGACGACGAAGGACACGACGGCCGGGTGGGGCTGCAGGGGTTGACAGGTTGCACGGAGAGGAGGAGTGCACCGATGGATCTGACAACTCGTGCCTGAAGTGCGTCGAAGCCTATCTCAGGACATATACATCGCCTAACCTTCGGCAACTGTGGCTACAGGAAAACCCAACCAGTCGTTCCATAATTCTCGGCATTAAAACTCTATTTATTTCTTTTTAACAGACTTATTTGGGTGCTAGGACAAGAGAAGGGGGGAAGAACATGCCCCCGTCAATAATTTTAATTTTTTTGTTCGTGTTTCGTATTACGTTTATAAATTCTAATTTTCTATATGTCAATCCAAGTCCATGGTCTGTTTTGTTTGTTAATGTTAACGTAATTTACTGTCATCAAATCCTTAAAAAATTAAATACTGTGCGAATAAAATATTTCCCCCGAGAAATGCGTAGCTACCGACACTAATGCTTTGCATAAAAATATTTTGTTTTAAGTAAATGTTTGCAGTCTTTTATACTAATGAATACTTTACTGTTCACAGGTACAATAATACACAATACTTTACAGTTTAAGTAATCTTGTAACTCTCCTAGGAAATGAATCTAACCGAGTTGAGCAGGAATTACACAGGATGGTGCAAAGTAACCTCACTTATGATACTAAAGTATTGTATAACAGATGTTGTCCAGAAGCAGTGTAAGTTTAAGCAAGTTAATGGTATGTGAGAACTTCGCATAAATTTAAAATCTAAATATAATTACGAAACATTTTATGGACACATACATACACATTGTAATTAGCAGTTCACATAATGAGTAATTTTGTAGGTGCTTAGCCTTATAACATCACTCGTGTAATATTATTAATGGATGCGCTGATATAAAACATTAAGTAATGCGTTTATTAACATTTTGTTCATAGAGAAGAACCGTCGCATACGTATACAAAGCAGTACAGAAACATTTGAACTTATTAATTAATAAATAATGTATTTTTCATGCAAAACTATTAAAAAAACATAACAATATACTAACGTTTTGTCGTTTTTATCACGACTATTTAATAAATTAGCCACAGCTTGTGCACCATTTCCGCAGTTTTAAGTTTTCTAACCAATTAAAAAAATAATTCTCTATTTCTAACTTCGACCTCAAATATAAACCAAAATATTGGTAGTAATCAAGGGTTTAAAATTATATCCATAACTTTCGACAAAGTATTACTCGGTATTGTTTACCTTGTGTAGTGAGGAAATTAATTAAACATGATTACATTTCATTTCAATAGTACTAGCAGAAACTCAGCAATACTCGGACTTGCTAGGTGATATAATCAGTAGTGACATGCCAAAACTCACTTCAGATCTTGCACTGAAGCTATGCGGATTGTATGTGCACTCTGGGCATGCGATTTTTTAAAAGTAAACGCTCTCAGAGAGTTTTAAAGAATATTATTTTAAAAACGATAAATAACTAACTCTTACACATAACATCGAGAGACTTTCTCACAGCTCACATATTCGACATTCCATTGTCATCGGACAGGTCCTTTACGTTTTCTTCTTTCGTTCTTTATCGTCTATAAATCATGGCTCAGGAATTAGCCGCAGGGGTCCTTTCACGAGTGCAAACACGGGCGATTATTACAAATGACCTAATCAAGATGTTGACCTCAAGAGGGTACGTTCACACTGACCTCGTAATCGCATCACAGCCACCCCCACCCCCCACGTGTCTCCGTAAAGCTCTGTAGAACAATAGCCCATCATTTATCACAATGCTTAACCACCTGCAATAACTTCTATTACTTTTTACTTTGTCTCCCATTCTGTCTTTTTTTTTATGTTTTTATTTTTACCTTTCGCACCTAGCACAAGCGCGTTAACAAATGACGAAGCCACCGGCTATTAATCTTGTTCAGACTCATTGTCAGTCCTTGTTTGACCCCCCACTACTCCTCTCCTTCTAGTTTGTTGGGTCAAAGTATTACCATTCTTCCCTGCCATGTTGTTTTTGTGGCTCGCCACGTGGTTCTGGAAGATTTGTAAGCAGGACTGCTACGCAAGATTGTCAGTTTTGTCCAGCCTCATCATGAAAGTTTGCACCTACTAGGCTTTATAAGTTTTGATCTCCTCATCATGCATATTCACTACAGATAGTTGTATACAGTGGTTTTGAAAATTTTGAAAATATTAGTTTTAAAGCAGCGTTATTTCTATTTCGAAGAATCCCTACATTTTCTTGTCATAAATATATTATTTTTACGTAACTGTTATAGTAGCTATAAACCTCTTAATTTTTCAGGCTTTTGCACCCAAAGATTCACCAATTTTTCGCGAACGATAGATCCCTTATTTTGCTAAATGCCTACACTAAATTGTGTATAGTACGATTGCTCGTAGTATTTAATCTTTTCAAGAGGAACAATATATAACGCTACAATTTCGAGATTCGTTGTCTTATTATTTTTATGAAACTATTTAGTTAAATTTACTTTAACATTTATTGAGCGTTACGTCTCGTCAACAACGGGATCATTATAAATGACTATGTACGTTATTTACACAAGGACAGGAACTAAAATAGGAACAAATTTAAAACGGTCGGAGCCGAGGATCAAATTCGTGTCCTCCCGGAAGTACAACGAAAGTTCCCGTAAAGCACATACTTCAAACTGCGTCAATTTCAGCATATGTATTAGAAAACTTATTTTTTGGCCTTTAAAAATTATAAAAACCGTTATTATTATCATAAGAAATCAAACAACAGTGAAGTACTGCACGCCGTGAGTTGAGTGGCTTGCGTGTGAAGGTGATACTGGATTACATACGCCATTCAGAGGCACCGTTAAGGTGGATTCATAATGCACCGACGATGTCGGCACAGCAGCCCCGACACAGCAAAACATGAACAGCAACCAATAAAAACCAAGCTTTAGTCCGACGGAATTACTGCCCCGACAGCCCGACGAGAGTAGATTACAGTATTTCTAATTTTTGCTGTGTCGTGACTTGCGGGTAATTGACTTCTGTAAAAATGTTTTGTTTTCAACAACACTTCGAAAACCGATCAGTTTCACCGAATGTACCTTGACTTCAGTTAATTTTCTCGCCAGATACTCATTACTTGTTTACGAACAAAGCAACTAGGTTGTTTGCAAATAAATAATAAATTACCGTTTTTTTAAGTATTTTTATTTAAGCGAAGAACATTATGCACTATGTTTCTGTTGTCTTTTATTTCGCAAGAATATTTTTCAGTTCATTAGTGCTTTCATGAAACAGCTGACTGAAATAATGTATTCAGTAATATGATAGCTTCAACTTTTTGGCTCTGCCGACGGCCATATCACGACGAGCTGCATGTCGGCATGTCGGAGCATTGTGAATCCACCTTCACCGCTACAATAGTGTTTGTGACTCGTACAATGCAGAAGAGGAGTCGCTAGCATGACGTGTCCTGTCAAATTAGTATTTGTGTAGACCCGTATATCAGAAAATAACTGTACTATGAATACAGCCTTTTTTATTACCTATAGACATCACGTTTCACTTAAGTCAGTCGTATCGCACGTCATTAAGGAAGATTAATAACATCAAAAGTTGCTGTAAAATTGGAATTTCTAAGATTTTTGCGGTCATTAAGGCTGCCGCCTAGTGAAGGGTATGTTTGTGTGTGTGAGGCGAGCGACGTCGGCCGGTATATGTATTGTGATATCGCCTCTACAGCCAAAGTCGTAAACGCGCGCACAGTGTTCCCAACGTAACGTTTTTACTGTGAGACTAAGCGGTGATCCTCTTATTTTATTGAACGTGTCACTGCAGCAAAGTCCAATGGACTTGTAGACCTCAATTTCAAACAAATCCGTTACATATATCTTGAGAAACAACCGTTTGAAAAAGCCGTTTTTAGCCAAGTTTGAGGGCATCAAAATAATGCTTCCAATGTGGGGGTGTCTTGAAAGTCACATTCACAAGTAGTGTGAAGAGTGTTTTCTTTTCGTAGATAAAATGTGTGGTTGCACGTTTACTCGTCTCTGAGATAAAAATAGGTAACTCCGAACACGCTGCAAGCAGTTCGAGCGCATTCCAGGCGGCCGGCTAAGGTAAAGATTGATACCTTTAGTGTTGAATTATGTACCATTACCTCTTTAAAATTATAAAATATCCACACGGAAAAGAGTAACTAGTTTTTCAAAAGTGTTCACTTTAACCTCAACCATACTTATACCAGGAAATACGCGTCTCGGAACGAAACTACTACGAGACACGCAGTGTTCTCATGCACTGTGATGCTGCGACATTCCGCAGTCTTCGCCCAAGTCACCCCTCTCTTCTCCCCCCTTCCCGTCGTCATTCAACCATCATTGCTCCTTGATCGATATACGCGGGTCGACGGGTCGCAATCACTCACGCTTAGAGTAAACTCCGCGGAACAGCTATTGACTCATTTGCGCGGGAGATTAATGAAGATCAAACTCGACGGCGGCGCTTTGATTGATCGCGAGATTGGCGGAAAGTGGTGCTTCAGGATTGCGGAAGGAAAAAAAAAGGGGGGGGGGGTCAGGTTTCTGAAGGACGGTCACCTGGGCGGCGTGGTGGTAGCCTTCACGGTAGCCGACGTACGAGAGGACATTGGAGCGACAGATACACTGATAATTAGCCGTACCCCCACCCCTTTTTTCCAGTGGAAGGGGGGAGAGGAGGGTGTAGTAATCATGAAAATTATAGCAAGGACCTTTTACCAAAGTGCACATGGGTGTCGTTTAAGGGCGTTCACGTGGGTAAATTTCGTAAATTTAGGTTTGTATGAAATATACTGTAAACATAAATGTTTAGGAAGTACTAAATAACCTAAACCCTATATGGGACAGTCACCTCACCATACTTCAGCCTTGTAAATATGCAAACTTTTACAGTTGTTACGATACAAGTTCGGTAACTTTAGTATACATTTGACTGTTTTATAAAAAGGTATAGGAGTGCTACCGTGGATGTCTGGGAAACAATTCTACCATACTACTACTTTAGCGATCCTATACGCTCGTGTGGCAAATTTACAAACTATTTTTTAGAGTTTAGTGTAACTTCATAGACGTTGTTTCACAGTTAATTTTTCTCTTGCAAAAAATAATTGGTTCATCCAGTTTTCCCTGGCATTTCAAATACAAAAATTTGCTTGTTTTCCGTCCTCATCCACTGTGATAATCAATTAACATAACGATATGAAAAAAATTCACATTGAAATTACATCCTACGAGCTACTGCTTGACGTTTCCCAACCCCCATTACAAAACGATTTTGTATCTTTTTTTAATGTCTGAACTTTTTAGCAAATGTTACCCAGAACGATGAACTTGTTAAGCGTTATCTGCTGCGCTGCAATTTATTGTTGGAGATTACGGCATGGAAAGTTGATAAAAAACCTATTGTCTGAGGTTGTTGCTGATTTGATTTTAGAAAATCGACTTTGAGAAACAAATACTTAAAAAGCTTTACTTTTAGCGCTAAATGTATGTACCATTATTCCCTTTTAAAGAAAATGCATACGAATCCTTGAGTATACGGAAATGATCTCCGTTACATCAATTAACGGACATATCATCATTATTGCACAGAAATGACAAATATTGTCGGTCATAACTATTTATATCACGTCCTTCCTTCTCAATATTATTACCGTAATAGAAAGTTGCTGTTGCAGGGGCTGGCATAAAAAAATATCTGCAAATGTATGATTTTTTTTTCCGGTAATCTCCGTAAGGGCGTGCGTGATAAATGTACGTTACAACTTTTACGTAGGGAATAGCGAAACTTGTAACAATAATATGTTTATAGTAAATGTTCAGTTTTTAAATACGGACGTAATTAAGTTCATACTTCAAATTAAAATGTCAAATACTATACTAATTATTATTTTCAATTATAGTACACAGCAATTCCATAAAAATAAAATAATTACAGATATTCAGCTACGTACAATAAAAATATAAATCAGTTTGATATAATTGTACCAATGTTTTCAGGTGCTTCACCAATTAACACTGTTAATGATGCGTCTAGATTCAGAATTAATTTAACTGATAAATATTAACAAACCTAATGTTAAACTGGTTGGTTTTAGCACAAAAATCGTGGTTATATTTACACACATATGTACAAGCACACAGTACTACCAAAGTATTATGTACACACAATTATAATTTTCCATTGTATTTAGGCATAATTCATACCCATTTCTGTTATTTACTTGCTTGAAATTAGGTAAGTTTAAAGTTAATTCCACTTTATGTATTTATATATTTTTTTGAGAGAAATTTTGTTATATTTTACAGAGATGTTTGAAAATAATCATTTTCACGTACCAAAAATAATAACGAAATTGATTTTTTGTCTGACTTCAGCATAATAACTTGTCTTCATTAAGTACAGATGACATCAATACTTTACTAAATATAGTACTGAACAAGTATGCTACATCGTGCACTGGTTGGGTTTTCCTAGGACATTTTTCGAAGTATTTAATTATATTACTGTAAAAATAAAGCTCACAAGCTGGACTGTTACTTTTATTGGTATACGAAGATTTTTCTTATTTTTATAATCAGTAAGAACCATTACAAAACATCGGAAATTTTTGACACAACCTAGTTACCTGATACTGAAAAGAAAACTGTGCTAAATTTGGTGCTTTATTGAATAGTGTGATTCACGAACCTCAACTAGTATGATATCAGTGTTAAGTGAACAACGAACGAATCGTGTTGAAGACAAATTATATAGTTAATAAACAAGCAGTGATGTTACCAAGATGTTCCAAGATCAATACTTATGAACGACAGTGAGCTGGAACGACTGCTATTCGTATTTTAAATATGCTCGTATTTAAACGTTATATATTATAACGTACTTTTTTGCAAGGTGTACTGGCCAGTATTTTACATAAAAACGGTTCTTTAGTGTTAAGTGTTTCGCTATTTATTCTCTTTTCTGTATATAGGCTATTCTTTCATAGGGTTTATTATGTATCTCGCACATTAGGGCGCTTCGCCTGATAGTGACCTTGACTGCAACGTTAAGAACGACATACGGAACGAACGAGTCACGTTTAACACATACGTCACTAACAGTGATGCACTTGTGTATCACAGACTGTGACACACTCAGTTATCTGCTCTGTGACAGTTCTCTTAGCTCCGAGTTTTGTGACTCTTCATGAGTGTACGCCATTCACGTTGTGGGTTTAGCTTAGTTTTTTCTGCTCTTAGGTGGCGTAGAGACAACAGCGTTTTTGCTTTTGAGATGCGTTCGGCGTGCTAATGTGATAGACGCAGTTTTATATTTTTTTAAAATAAAAGTGGAAACGATTTTATGATCATTAACACGCTTATTTTCCGTTATTTCATGTAAAAAATGTGAAATAACAACACGTGTTCAATACAAATACTGTTTATGTGACTTCACTTTCAAAATCTGAAATTCATTTGAATATTTTTTTGCGCTTAGTTAGCACATGAAAAATTTTGGTTTTGTGAGTGTTTTTTTACGAAATATCATGTATGATAATCAGGCACGTAATACTGTAATTTCAATTATAGTTTACAAAGTAGTACTTATGTAGCTTACCACATTCATTTCCTGAAATTGAAATTTTTTGTTCTCTAACAACTTCTTAGAAGTATGTCTACAAAACACGTTAAAAATATTTGACGTAACAATGGTCTAGATTTTGAAAGTAAAATCACATAGCTGTATGTTAACATAATATCGTGTGTTTCTGTAGTGTAAATTATTGTGCAATGTGGAGAATCTCAAAGATGTCTTACAAACAGTTGTGAAGCCCAGTATTAGCAGTTGTGGCTTATACCAAAGTCAGAGAGTAATTTTATATTTTCCCGTCAGTGAGATTCTAATAATAATTGTTATAAATAGCGGAAGCTAGCGGGACGGTGGCCAGTTTAAATGAATGTGTGATATATATTATAGTGTTTGCTTCTATACATTGCGCTTTGTCGTATTACGGGAAGTGCATTTATGCATAAACACAACATTGACATCATTCCATTTTGTAAAACACATTTTAATAGATAATGATCTTGTGTTAAAAGGCATGTCTAATGTAATTTAAAAAAGAGAAACATTTTCATAAAAAAGTATGCAAAGCTTTCGTTACTGTACACTAACGAAATTACCCTTTTAAAAATGTCATAATTTAAGAGGTTTACATTGGCAGTCGTATAACTATTGTAGATGAAAATAAATGTTACTTTTTGGGCAATCTGTAATGAGTTACTTTCGTTGAAACACAAGAAGGAAAAAATATTTTCCGTATTCTGTCACAAAACGATTTTCAATAATTTTCATCAAGTGTTTAACTGTAATGTAAAGACCTTATTACATATTTATTTTGTTTCATATCTTGAAAAACACAGAAAATCCATTCAAGTAACAAATAGTACATAATGTGTTGAAATATGCCAAGTTGTTGACTGTTTGTTTACTATACCGAATGCATGTAAGTATGTAAGTAGTGTTTTATTTTTAGTTTAAATGCTAGCTACGTAAATTGTTAGGTAGATGTGTATGTACGTATTAGTGTTACATTGCGTGAACAAAATGAATAAATGTTTGTTAAGAAATATACGCTGAAATGTGTCATGTTATTTTTAACTCATATTTTCCCTCTATTCTTAGCATTTAGTGGTAACACGTGCTTCCAACAAATTACAATAAGAGATTTTAGTCAGCACTTAACACATATGTATTTAGCGCAGATGAAGGGTGACATGATGGAGGAATGAAGCAGTGCCGGAATGAAGGAGCGAGAGAAATGGGAGATTCCCGAGAAAACCCGCCAACCAGCGGAAACTTTCCGAAACGATTTCCACGTGCGGAAATCTGGAGATCGACCCCGCCGGGAATCGAACCGTAATGCCTTGGTGAGAGGCGAGTGCTCTATCCACTGCAGCCCCCTTCTAACAAATTGTATGAAGTCACTAACAAACATATTTTAGATGCACTTAGTATTTACTGAAACTTGTTTGTAACAAAAACTCTTTTCAACTGTAAAATGTGTAAGAATGACAGATGATAAACAACTACGCAAATCAAAACATGAAAAAAAAAAAAATTAAACATAATAAGTTATCAGTAAGATGAACCTACTTTTCTTTATAATAGACAGAGATTCATTACTCTAAACCAGTGAGAACATTTAGAACTAGATACATCGTATTACCGGTGAATAGGCTCAAAACTAGAAAGTATCTGGGGATATCTTAAATTGAAAACTATCTGAAAAGTGGTAAATCGCATTGGTAATTTATATATTTATTGGCATTTCAAGAATATGTTCTTTGCATTTTCCAATAATGCTGAATAACACTAATGCAATACATTCAAGCTCTTTTCTGATCAGTGATCAGCAAATGTTTGTAATTGTAAACGTAAATGCAGATACATACAATCATTATCCAGGACTCCCATAAGCACTTTTTACTGTAAACAAGTGTTGAACTAACCGCTGTACATCACCAGGCAGAGCGCACTAAGGGAAAGGTTTTCGTTGCCAACCTTTTGAAAATACAGAAAAATGCTTAATTTCCTTACGTTTAAGAGAACCACACAACACTTGTTTGTAGTCTAAGATAAAATTACTGCACATACGTGTAGCAAATTTACACAGGAAATTATATAAAATTAAAGAATGCGAAACAAAGTCGTGGAACATGACCAGACAAATGCATGAAAATACTCCTTCGTAATTGAAATAATACCCACTACATAGTAAGGTAACATTTGTTATCTGTTACTTCATCTTCTTAATCAATACGAATTTGTTACACTTGTGCGTTCTTTTCGCTGCGTGGTGTACCATTTCATCTTGAACTTCCTATTGAGCTTTGGTTTACAAAGAACACAGAAAATTCTGCTCTGTTGTACGATAATTTTCCGTTGCGTGTTCGTGAAATTTCACTGTCGTGAGTTTTACTTTACAGAGTACGAACGTTACGTTTCATGAAAATAAAGTTCCTATACAATTAATAATTATTACTGACACTAGTCGTATAAATGATCGTCTACTTTTACAATATACCTATTCACCACATTTTTTTGGGAATCTTTTTATCGTTTCTGTTAACATAACACAAGCTTTATTTATTCATATAACACTATTATTAAACACGGTGGAAAAGATGGTTTGTAAAGGTACGAGGGGCGTTCCGAAAGTAAGTTTCGTCTGTTTTTTTTTTCACACGGAATCTTTGTCTAACAAAATACACTATGTTATCATGAACTATACACCATGCACTATTTTTTGACATAGTCGCCACCAACATTGAAACATTTGTCGTGCAATCAGTATGAAAAACAACTCTGACAAAATTCGGTGCCCTGCGATGTAAAGCCGCGTACACACGAGCGCGCCGCGGCTGCAATGCAACACGCGCCGAACAGTATTCGCGAGGCGCGCGCAAGTGTGTACGGAGCTTCGAACACGCGCCGAGCACGCCACGAACAGGCGCACCGCGAACCACCGACTGTCGGTTTTTGCTACGAACACAAAGCGATTTGGCGCGCCAGTGTGGACGTGTTCAGTCCGCATTCGCCCTGAGTAGCGCGCAGACCATGGCGCTCAGTGAACTGTGGTGTTCGTCACTTTTAGATGGATCGCCTCATGCGCAGCGCGTGCTCGAGGCGCACAGTGTTGCTCCGCGCGTTGTCT
>PNEQ01124926.1:0-13169 GCA_003012365.1 Medauroidea extradentata
CTTGTGTACTGCAGCCAGCAGCGAAGACACAGACGTACTGTATCCAGCAGTATTAAAAGCACGTGTTTGCTACCAGGCTTGTGTACTGCAGCCAGCAGCGAAGACACAGACGTACTGTATCCAGCAGTATTACAAGCACGTGTTTGCTACCAGACTTGTGTACTGTAGCCAGCAGCGAAGACACAGACGTGCTGTATCCAGCAGTGTTACAAGCACTTGTGTGCTACCAGGCCTGTGTACTGCAGCCAGCAGCGAAGACACAGACGTACTGTATCCAGCAGTGTTACAAGAACGTGTTTGCTACCAAGCCTGTGTACTGCAGCCAGCAGCGAAGACACAGACGTACTGAACTTTAGCAAGACAACGGGCGGCTCGTACAAAGTGCGCGTGTTTCCCAGGATGTCCGAGCACATCACTAACGTCACGGCGCTATCAAAGGGTAGCCTCGCATCGACAGTTTAACACGTTTTTGTTGCTCTGTCTCCTCCGACGTCTGGCGTCCACGCAGGAAGGCCCTCAAGACCCGCCAGAGAATGAAATGGGGAGGGGGGGAGGCGAGTGAAAGAGGAAGAGAGCGAGCAGAAAAGGGACTCGCGTTTTAGCAGAAAATTTCGTCAAGCGGTAGCAGCACGTTGCGCGCAATTTAGAACCGTAACAAAGTGGCGACCCCTTGGCTCCCCCCTAGAGCAGGATCGACCCCCACCCCCCATAACATAGCCCCTAGCACTCTGCACAGTGCTGACAACCTACCATACTGCGCGTCTCTCCTCAGCCCACCCACTAAATACATCACGTGCCGCGCGCCCTCACGTTTGAAAATTCATTATCATAATTATAATCCCGAATCATTACTCAGTCCCACACTCCCCGCATCCAGCAAGCCCTTCCCCACCTCCCCCCTCCCTCCACCCACGTACTAATCAACGGTTGCAGCATTTTTTATCCCTCCCATCTATACGCCCTCGGTAAAAAAAAAGTCCTTTCCTTTACTTTCCATTGGACTGGCGCGGCGCGGAAAAAAAGAGAGAAAAGGGAGCTTTAGCATTTTTTTTTCAATACAGTGTAGTGCAAGCCAGCGCAAATGAAAACTGTGGGAGGGAAATGAGAAGAGTCGAGAGCGCGCAAACGAAAGAGTTGGAGGATGGAGGGGGGTACCGCATCAACGTCCTATTGAGATTTTTTTTATTTTATGCGCGCTTGTGCGTGTATGTACGTGCGCGCGTGTTGTGTGTGTGTGCGTGCGTGCTGCTCGAAAAATCAGTTACCGAGAACAAAACGAATCACTCCCCCCTCCACACCTCTTCCTCTTACCACTCGCGCCGCAGCCGGTCTAGATTTTCTCGCCTTGTCTAACCTCCCACCCCTAACTTTTTTATTTTTCCATTCCCCATCGCTCGCACGGTCCACTTTATACTCGCCACTCATCGGGTAAAAAAGCTGGAACCCCTTCACCTCACCCTTTAAAAAATTCGCCCCTGTTCGTTCCTACCACCCCTTCCCCCTTCTCTCTTCCGCACTTCACCAACCACCCCCTACCCTTTTTATCTCCTCCTCCCTTCTCTATCCATCCGCACACTTCCACCCCTTTTCGCTTACTTCCTGCCCTCCTCCCCCCACAATCTACCCTGCACGGCCACTCTTTATACCACCAGCTACGAATTAAAAAGTTTTATTTTCGTTGCATTGTGCTGTGGGTTTGGCGGGCGCCTGTGCGGTATGCCACCCTCGCGTCACGGTGTCCCGCTTATACGCTACATGTTACGCCGACACTGTCTTGGGCACTTCATAAGTTTTACACATACTGTACTGCATTAACTAACAACACTCTCGAAGGGCACTGTACAGACGTCTGTACGTATCTGCACATCCATTTAACGTACTATAGACAATCACAAAAAAAGATGTACTAGTCACGCTGTCAGAAATTGTACAAATCTCACGAGGGTAGTCCGTGATCTGGCTACACCAATGTAGAAAAGCTGGAGTGTAAAGAATACTTTGCTGAAATGCTTGTACGGGATTCGTAAGAATGCTTTTTCAAACCTAGTGTTTGTTCGAGACCTTGTGCATTTTATAGAAATGATGTCAGGAAATATTACCGCCATTTCACATTAAATGAAATTATATTTCTTTACGTTCGGGAAAATTGTCTTTACTTTGGGACTACACCTAACAAATAAAGTAGTTAACGTGTTTCTAAACTTGCAATTTGATTTTTTTTTTTTTTGCAAAGCATCCCTAAAACTTTCATAAACGCAAAGAAAAAATTTTTTTCACCAAAAATAACTACATAGCAATTACATATATTTATTTATTTACATGACAGAGGCTTAGCATACTTTGGTGGGAACCTCTGCCTCGGAGCCTATGTTTTAGGAAGATGTCATCTAACCTGCTTACTGGCTGGCAGAAAGGAACAATCTCTCACATCGCAGACAAGCTATTGGACTGAAGTACACTCTGGAGGAGATGTACAGCTCAGATATGCACCCAGCGATGAAGAAAGACATCATATCTGTCTGACAGGAACCACCACTGAGCTTGGCTTACCAGACTGTATCGAACAATAAGCTGATACAAGCAAATGGTTGCTCACCACTCTAAAGTATATAGCTCACCAAGTAGAGAGACTAATTCAGTTCAATGCTTCACACGTCGAAACTATGTATAAAACAAACCAAATCTATAATTTAATATGAATACAGATATGATTGGCTATGCTAGAGAAAAATGGACGAACGTGACAAATTTGTCAAAAGTAGGACCGCTCAAGAGTTCTGAAAACTAAACACATTCTTCTAACAACATTTTCTTAAACAAATAATGAGAAAAAAGAGAACTATGTCATGAACGATGTTACTTTGATTAAAAAATTATTGCCAACCAAATATACCGAAGGAAGCTTCACATATTTATAAGAAAGTATGTTACGTGTAATACTGAAAAAATGTTTCTCTATATAGCGAAAAAAAAAAAAAACTAAATTAATAAATTTCGCTGATTACCGCTAATACGTCTTGCTTGAAGGATACAACATTCTTTACGTACAAGTATATCAGCTAGGCCTGGTTTTAGCAGTATGTAAGTGTAATATACTGATAAAAATGAGTGACGTCAACAGAACTGGTACTTTTAAGAACATGTGTATATTTTTATGAGTAAGTATTTAATCTGAAGTAAAGATAATATAGGTCATTCGATAAAATAATGGCAAATGTTTGGATTATTCCACAAAAATCAAGTATTATAGTTAAATAGAAGAACACTATAGTTATGGTACATAAGTTCAATTGCTATTAACAACTTACCTGAAAACACAACTGTTCTGCCGTTCCTTGTATGATTCTCATTAGAATGATATACTGAATAAATTCCTGGTTAGGCACCTTAATTTAATTTTCTTTGTTTTATTTAAACAAATCCAAGTAAATTAAATAACGATTTCTTTATACAGGCAAATTATAATTGCTTCCCCTGCTGCTCATATCTCAGAGTCACTGGTGAACCATTAATAATATCCGTGTCTCAGAGTCACTAGTTCAGCCACTAATAATCTCTCTGACTCAGAGTCACTGGGTCTACCCCTAATAATCTCCCTGTCGCAGAGTCACTGGACAAGCCACTAATAATCTCGACGTCTCAGGGTTACTTTTCCAGCCACTAATAATCTTCCTTCCTGCCTCACAGTCACTGCCCCGTCATTGTCAATCTTCTTGCCATTCAGTCACTGGCCCCGTTACTAATACTCCTCCTGTCTCATAGTCACTGGTTCAGCCATTTATAATCACCCTGTCTCAGAGTGCTGTTCAAACAGAATAATGGAAATTCCTCAGAGTCACTGGTCTCGTCACTAATAATCGTCTCAGAGTCACTGGACGAGCCATTAATAATCAACAAATCTCAGAATCACTGATACCGTCTCTAATATTCTTGATGACTCAGAGGATTCGTTTGTTACTATTAATATTACTTTACGTATTTGTTTGTGTGTGTCTTTACAGCCCTTAGAGTTCGAATTTAGAAACACTCTAAAATCTTCTTGCGACCTTTCACGTGATCATAATATGAAGCGCTGAACAACTTTATATCTCGACGAGTTTAATCGATATCGAGCATTTATCTAAAACAATTTCTTCATATTTTCACTCGTTAAGAAACTGAGTTTACAGGTGTTTAAGTAAGCATTATTCTTAAGAGGCGCCGCGGTGGCCGAGTGGTCAGACCACTCGCCTTCCACCAAGGCGATCCGGGTTCGACTCCTGGCGGGGTGGGTTCCAGGATTTTCGCATGTGGGAATCGTGCCGGACGATGCCGCTAGTCGTCGGGTTTCCTCGGTGATCTCCCGCCCCTTCTTCATTCCGACGCTGCTCCACTCACTTCACGTCACCCCTTACTAGCGCCAATGACCTAGATGTTAAGTATTGACCAAAATCTTTCTCATTCACTCTCTCATCATTCATAAGCATAAATCAGGCCTATATCTAAAAGTTAAAGCGGGTTGATATATATCTCGAGTAGAATTTAAAAAAAAAAATCTGAACTGGAATGTTTTTATGTGCGTAAGAATCACCCTGAAACAAAGGGCATTGCAGTATCTCGAATGGTTCGACCTATATAGAAACTGAAAATAATAATTTTTAAAAATTCGATATATTTTTTTAGTACAAATGATTTTTATTCTTTATTTTTATGAGCATGACATTGTACCCTGCAATGTATTTAACCACTATGATGTTTTTGAGCTTTGTATATCAGTTGGTTTTAGAGTAGTCCTTAAACGGAAACATGCAAAATATGACTTTAACAAGCAATTACGCAAAACTATGAGAGATCAAAAAATTTCATGAGCCAAATTTAGTCGCATTTTGTGTCTAAAATAAGAAAAAAAATATCTAGTGCAAATAAATTTTTTTTAATGGTGATAAAAATTGCGGTAGCCGCGCCCTTAAGCAGAACATTTCAAGCAATCCAACAATATAATTTACATAAAGATTTTTATGGACAATAAATGACCCTTCTGTCACCACAAACACGTGTGCTGAGGTCATTATTGCATACACTGGCTCCCGTGGATCATAAGCTTTTATGCAGAAGCTACTTACATCTGCTTCAGGTCGTTTTGGAAAAATAAATACTATGTTAGACGTATGGAGAACGCCTAGTCATGGCTAATAAAGTAATACCCCATAGTAACTAATTTTGACAAGACATCCTATGTAAATAAACTTTTCAAATGTTTTGTGTACATTTTATAAACATCAATTAGGTTTATAATTTATGTATCAGGAATACATATCAGTACGAGTAGCCAGCAGTGTTGTACTATCTAAACAGACACGATAACATAAAATATGAGATTTCTGGCATTTCACCACAATACTCTGTCAGCGATGAAAATAAAGGTAAAAAATTAAAGAACTAAAGTTTTAAGGGGAAAAAAATTATGATTGCGTGGCATTGGCTCAGACACACCAAATCTCAAGAATGAAGACGTACTGACAAATAGCTCATTTGTCTTTAAATGAACACGATAAACCCTTAAAATTAACCACCGGCTATGTGAATTTCGGAACGTTTCGATGTAAATAATTTTTAAGACGTCGGTATCTTACACAAATCTTTGTGAAGAAACTTTCACATTCGTGTTTTATTAACAACGAACACCGCAACGTATACGTATTTCAATATATGTAATATACGTAAAGTTTCACAATTGTGGCATCAATACAGTCTGCTTACAATAACATGATGGATGCTACTGCTTGGTTACCATATAAAAATATTAAGCATTGCGTATCTTCTAAATTACTGTTATAGATACATAATTAACGGTGAGCTTATGGTATCAAACTGTATGAAAAGTTATGTAAACATGAAATATATATTTTATGGTTTACTACTGTGAAAAGAGGGAAAAAAGTAAAAATAGCATAAATGAGGGACCGCCATGAAATGTACTCGAAATTCTGGGAAAGTAGTGGAAAGTCTCCAGTGATAGTAATTTGAGACAATGAGGGAGGGGCAAAGGGGGGGGGTAATGTTTTTTCATGATATCACTAACACTGAGGAAGAGTTTGTTGTTGGGTGTTGTTTAGTACATATTAATAAAAAAAATTTTAACAAAAAATAACACTGACTTCAAAAAAATCTACTGTGAAAAAGATGCACTAAAAACGTTTTTTTTAGACTACTTAGAACACAATCAGTTTATTAGAACAGTAATATACAATTATTATTATTATTATTTTTGTAGTAGGTGCGAGCCAAGGTTAACAAGCGTGTAAGGAAGTAGCGTAGGTATACATCTAATTTAATGAAATGTTACGTTGACTGCAACTAAGTATTTCTGCACAAAGACAGCAGCCACGCGATGTTGAACAGCACGGGGCGCAGTGGCGGGCGTATACGGCAGGGTTGGGAGCGACCCGAATGCGGGCTGGCGCGTGAGGGCAGACGTCGTTGACACACTTGTGTCCGATATATACATTTTCAATGAGCTCGTATCCAATAAATTTTCTCTAATTTTATTCGATTGCATTTTCTTGACATTTAGAATCGCCTTAAGTTATTTAGATTTGTTTTATACGACATCTGTGTTCATTTGTCAATGAATTTTTAGGTGTCACTTTAAGTCCCTGTTTTGTTTATTTTGTAAATAGGTTTATTTTTGTTTGTTTGAAATTAAGGTTAGGCAGTTGTATTAATTTGTAATAAATTGGTTTAATTAGATATGGCTACATTATAGAATTAACGTAACTTCAAATATATTTTGTCAATTTTAGGATATTTAGAAAAATTTCTTAAAAAATTGGTTGGCATCTACTCCAAAAACAACAATAATAGCATACTACTGTCCTAATAAATTGATTGTTTTCTATCAAAATAACGTGTTTTTTACTTTTTAGTGCTATTTCCAGAGTATATTTTTTTTTAAAGTCAGTGTTATATTTGTTTTAAAAAAATTTTATTCCTTGACTTTTTTACACTGTTCCGATGCCTACCTTCCACATTCGTGCTGTTTGTCGTTAAGGAGTTCCGTTATGGTTTCGCAGTCCAAGTCAGTCCAGAACGTCCTTGAATATAGTTAGGTAACTACCTAGTCTTGGATTGTCATAAACCTTCCAATATCTCAATCACTATACATTTCCTATTCGATTTTTAGGAGTTCCCTGATGAATATTCGTAATCCAAGCTCCAATGCCAATGAAAATTAAATGGAACACCCCTGAAAATATCCCCTTTCCAACAAAAAAGGCTTTCCCAAATCTGTTTATTAATGACGGAGTTCTGACGCAACAAAAAAATATTCCAACCGAATTGATAACCTCCTCCTTTTTTTTGAAGTCGGTTAAAAAATTATCAAGTGAGTAAAAAGCTCTACTTGAACCTTAATTTATTATTTATACAACTCGTTTCAAAATAAGTATGACGATAGTAAACACGTATAGGGTCTGCACAATGCATGTTAACAGTGTGCACTTCTGTATGAAATAGTTATATCTGTACATCTAATACGAAATTAAGGAGTGATGTCATTCTAGCTGTCTATCATTTACTTTCGTACTGGATTTTATTATATATGTTTTCAATACATTTTTATGGACGATAATAACAAGCAAACTATAAATTAAATAAAATGAAAGAGAACTAGGAAAGCTACGGACATGGTGGAGGCTAGAGTTTCTTCAATTCAGTAAGGAGCCAGCAATATACGTAAATTATTATTAAAAAAAAAAAAAAAAAAAAAATTGCCAGGGAAATCTAATTCAAAATTTTGTAAGGTAAAGTTAGGGAACTTTATCATAGATGTATGTGAACAACCCAAAACAATGCTATCTATGATTTATACAGGCTTCACTCGCTGGGGGTGGGGGGAATACAACAGTATTATAGCGTCGTATGACATTTCCCAGCATTCAACAGAAGGCATGGGCCGCATGGCCAATAAGCGAAGCCGGCAGAGTCGACAACAAAGCAGTGGGCAGTATGTCGCCTACGTGTGTTTTTACCTGCAGTCTGGGAGCACATGTGTTACTTCTGTATTAGTTATATGCTACAACCTAGCTAAGATCCGCGTACTAATAACACCCACCGCCTACCGACACCGCGCATCTCAGAATAACAACCCTGGCTGCAAGTAGCCAAGTCTGCTTATTACACACGGCCCACCTAGCAGTTGCTCAGACAAGTCGGAGGTTCGTACCCAGGCCGGTACTTTTTTATTTCTCGCGGTCCTTCTAGCCGTGCTAATAATTACCCACTGCATGTCATAGCTTGGTTGATTATCTTTCATTGGCGGGTCCGCATCAGCCCTGCTTGTTGCCCGCACTCTTGCTCCTAGCGATTTAATTACGAACCTGCTCATACATATTTAATGAGACGCGAGTTAATTGAGCAGCCGGTTAATGGGCAGGCTGTGTTAATGTGCGTTCTTAACAGCGGGGCGGGGCGGGTTGATGCAGTACAGAAGCACGCCCTTGTTGCTGCTGCGGGCCGAGGCGAGAGTCTCTAGTACCTAGTGTTGCCGTGACGTCACAAGTAGCCGGTGTTTTAGGCCCCTGACAAACTGTACTGTTTATTGCTACAGACGGCGAGGTGCCGTTCCTTGTATGAAACATGATGACATGCGTCGTCGAAAAAACTGAGAGGTTTGAGCTGCTCCTAGTTGCTATTGTCTTGATAGCTGACGAGGGTAAATGAATTGAACGTCTAGCAATGGTGGAATTTAATGGCGGGAGAGTGGGGGACCCACAAGCCTATCAGTAGAACAGCAGCATGATTTTCTACTGCGAAAGTCAGGGACTGATTCCAACAGGGAGTTAAAAATGTTCGTCTTCCGGGAATGTGGAAGCTCTACCCTACGCAGCACAGCAGTCCTACTGAGATAATGACGAGAGCACTTGTATGTCTAAGCTGTGTAACACAGTCACACATGGTTCAAGTGTATTAGAACACGTTTGCCAGTACGGCTGTGAAAGTGATGGTAGGTTCCTCGACAATGGAGACTGCTGCTCCAAATGCTGTAAACAAACTTGACGATGTGACTGTTTACTCAACTGCTGATACTCACGCCACCCCGATATACGTTTTGAAGGACATTCAAGATGTAAACCATAAACATTGCGAAAACCACCTTAATTTTAATCTGTGTTTTACTTAAAAATCGCTATTTACCATATACAAATAAGTATGATCACTATAGGAATTGTATTAAGATTGTACAACTGGTTTGTCTGTATGAGCTTTTAACTCATTTCCTCATCACTGAAAACTGACAATAGCCAAGTAGAAACAAACATCTACGAACGATGCATATGGTTTAGGACACCAATAAAAAAATTTCAGAAAATAAAACAGTAAACTATAATGCGTTGTTTCCTAACTCCTAGTTGTAAATAGGAGGATAATTAAACATAAATTAAATTTAACCTTGTGCTTCTAAGCCTAAAAAGAAGTAGTAATAATTATGAATTTACATTGTATGGTATTTTTAACTTCCCATAACAGCATAAACTATTTTAGCACACAAAATTAAGCACACATTGAAACAACAGATTCCACACGATGAGTGAGAGTGAGAGATGTTGGTCAGCGCTTAACATCGAGGTCTTTAGCGCTGGTGACGAGTGACATGAATTAAAGGGCGGGAAACGGGAGATCCCCGAGGAAACCCGCTGACCAATGGCATCGTCCAGCATGATTCCCACATGCAAAAATCCGGGGACCGACCCAGCCGGGAATCGAACCCTGATCGCCTTGGTGGGAGGCGAATGGTGTGACCATTTTTTTTTTATATTATTAAAATGTTTGATACAATGGCAAGGCTATCGCCCCGCCACTGCACCAAACATTCCCCTCTGTAAGTGAGTCTATGTCATATAATCCACAGTGACTTTTTGCTACGTGTAAGTGACGTAATTGGACGTTGGCGTGTGGCAGACAGACAAAACGAACACAAACACCCAGTCCTGAACCCGAGGAAGTGACTGTAATTGTCACCTCCCCGGCCGGGAATCGAACCCGGGACCCTTGACCCAGCAGCCAGGAGCGCTAACCACTGAGCCAGGCGGTCGGACACCATTCGACCACCGCTGTCCTAGATTCCACATGAATTCTGCAACGAAGCCATTCTAATGTCCTTTAATACACGATACGTAAAACGGCTTTATATGCCTTACGGTCTTTATTTTACACTAAATTCTCCCAAAAAAATGTGTAGTAGTTTCCGTTTGATGAGTATGTAATCATACGCATATCAGACGGTCTCCTTTCAGATTACAAGAAACTTACAGGCCAATGGGTCAGATTTCAAATATTTTAAAAGTAAAGCCGTTTTATATTTCTAAGTTCAAAGCTGCATTCATTGGAAACCAGTTGTATGTGTTAAAATAGATTCAGTTAAAACAAATAGTACTTACTTTTCTTTTTAAAAGAAAATTTTGGATTGTATCATATTAAGGTATCACTTATAGTAAGTTAGAACCACTTTACTGCAGTGACCACTGAATAGGGACCACACTTAGCGCAGTGGTTAGAGAGCTCGCCTTCCCAAAGTCTATTCGGGTTCGATTTCTGGCGGGGCGGTTTGCGTTGTTTTCGTGTGTCGAAGTCATGACGGAAGTTCTCTGGCCGGCGGTTTTCTCGAGGTACTATTGTAACCCAGCCCTTCGCATTCCGTCACTTCTTATTCGTAGGGCTTGTCATTGTTGAGGGCTCGGCAGTCGTCAACAGGCGTCCAGCCAGCATTCTACTCTCTGGGTGTGATATCTTGTCCTCTATCTCAACCCTCCACTTACACTATGTACATTCCTACCACTGTGCAACTATACACCGGACACAAACACGTAACTGCCACTAATAGATGACTTCAGATTAACACTGCTAATAAACTGTGCCCCAAACAAGCGTGTGGATATGTTTGGTAAGTAGTGGCGATGTCGCAGCCTCTGACACAGAACTCGGCTCAATTGAAACTAAACATTGTCGGTAAGTCTTGAACTACGACTGGAGTTAAACCTCACCGCTATATTCACTGCAACATAGAAAACCTATGTGTGCAGAAGAGGAATGGCTTGGCGGTATATTTATTGTAACCACACTGGCTGTGTTATTGGCTGTACGAGGTTCTATGTATCTGATTGGACACTGCAATACTGTGCATTGGTCGGCAGTTGTGATCTAGCGTGTTGATCCACAGCTGCTTATTGGTGAATGACTTGCCGCTATACGACTCAGGGTGTTTTGTCCTCGCACTCAAAGTGTCGCCAGTGTACTTACTGTTTGTTCACGCACCTATCACTGCACGGAAACACTGCACAGATAATCTCTGCCGAACAAATTACTGCTCGCTGATACCACCCACCTATGTGCCACAACTTAACTGCTAGTTCCGGCCAAATTTAACTATCTCAAATAGCACTTTAACAGAACTACAACAAAATCAAACCAACTTGTTGAAATTTAGGTTGCGTGAATTACTGAAAGACTGACTTAGGCCCACACTTCAACTATAAACTAACTTTGTTTCGACAATTATCTGTACAATTGTCCTTAACTTCAGTCTCATAGTTAGTAAAAGTGAAGGTACACAATATTCTAAAAGGATTATCTATTTCATCAGTTTTCCTCACGCTCGAACACACAAACCACGGAGCTGTCCCACAATGTGTTAAAAACGGGCACAGTGAAACTACCACACGAGAGGCGAACTTGACCAAGACGCTAGGACGAGGACCGACGTGTAGTGAATATCCCATAGCAAGCAGGTTATAGCCACATACAAAGTTATCCCCTCCAATAAACGTAATTATTAAAGGCTGATAGGAATAGAAGGATTTTACGATTCTTAAACAGGGCGCGGAACATAAATGACAGCTAACACGTTCACTTAAATACGTTTATCTTTCTGAAAATTCAGTATTTAAAAACAAATAAAAATGCAGCCCTACACCTAAAAAAAAGTTGAAATAAATTTTCGTTACATGTAAAGGAAGCAAATTTGACTTTCGTGAAAGGAAAACTTTGCCATACAAGTTAATGCAAAATATCTTGAACGTGTCAGGTAAATTTACCTGTATTTTTAACAGTGAATGAACAGCCGTTCACTTAACGTAATCGTATACCACTCTGTTTCAGTTTGGGTCTTATCTGATTAATGGAACTTATCTACGCATCTGGTCTACGAATGATCCATGTTACGGTAATCAACTGCTAATGTACATCGTTCATTGGTACAACGCAAAAACAACTATCACCATGTAGGTTACAATATTTCTTGTTTGCAACACCTAACTCATATTGTATAAAACGTACATGTTTGCAGGCGTGAATGTAGAAAAACAAAGTAACGTCCATAGATATATATATATATATATATACACATATATATATATATATATATATACATAGGTAGACCCAGTATGCCGCAAAAATATTGACGCAAAAACAACTTCGCTACCTAAAAACTTGATTGTGGCCTGTTTTCGCATGGATACCATTTGAATTTGCTACAGCGTGTTGACAAAATGGTTCAGAAATGAGTTGTCCACGGCTGTAATAAAAATCATCCCAAGGGACACCAATATCATTCAACGGGTATGCTTTTCAGCCGATTTTAAATCATAGGCCTATAATATATATTGCTTGAATTTGCTTTTTTTCTTTTGATGTTAAAAATCAAATTCGGTATATATATTTGTACTTGTGTTATGCAGATAGTTCTCTCTATATATAAAAATGAAAGCTGACTGATTGACTGACTGACTGACTGACTGACTGACATATCAAACTGCAGCCCAAACCACTGGACCTAGAATCGTGAAATTTTTTGTGGGGGTTCTTTTCAGGTCGTAGGCGAGCACTAAGAAGGGATTTTTCGAAATTCAACCTCTAAGGGGGTGAAAAGGGGTGAAATGTGTTTCCGAAGAAACGTCGATAGAGCTCGAACCCGACGGCCAATCATGGTGATTTTTACTTTAATAGGACACTCGTAAAAATTCATATTAGCCAATTTAAGGATTTTTCGAAGTTAAACTTTTAAGGGGCTGAAAAGACCTTAAATGTGTTTCCAATCAACTATCGATATCTATCGAACCATTCGGGATAGAGAGTTGATATTCACTTCAAAATATTGCTTACGTAAGTACCCAAAAAGTAGTTTTAGGCTTTTG